>JAOTIZ010000202.1:7502922-7515932 GCA_027123425.1 Erythroxylum panamense | reverse complement strand
TCCTCTCAATTCTCTCTCTTATTCTTGTCCAAACAATAGAAAGGAAGAGAAATACAATTTCTTTTCCTTTCTCTTCTCTTGGTTTCCCTCCATCCAAACAAAGGCTAAGTCACGGCGACAGGCCTTCACGTTACGAGAGAGCTAGTTACCTTCCTCCCCCGATCCTCACGTTGCCCCTCCACCGAAACAGCCTCTAGTGACATTTTTTGAGCTACTGGATTTGTTAGATTCTATATTAGTGTTGAATAATAATTATTATAAATATTATTTATAATTTTATACTATTATAATAAATCATCTATAATTTTCTCACATTTTCTGTGAATTTTTAAAAAATCAGTGCAAAATAATTTTAATTCTACAACGTCCGTTTTCCTGGTCGTCATATTTTCAATTGTATTTTCTAAAACCCTAGCTAAAACCCTTGAGCTCTCTGGGAAGCACTGATAAGTGATAAAGCTTCTCCTTTCCTCTCCACCCAGTAGATCCTAGTTCTTCAGCCTCTCTCATAAACTCGTTTCCTTACATTTCACGAACTGACAAAAGAACTGTGTTTTTGCCTCTGGAAGTTGAAGGAATCTTAGTCGCATGGGCATTGCAGCTTTGTTTCGTCGAGTTGCCAAAACGCAAAAAATCATTCCACTTTTTATACCTCCAAATCATGGAAAACCCTTTAAACATCATCCCTTCAATGGTAACACAATCTTTTTTGCACTTTGACACAGTATTCTGTTGTTTTCTATATCTGAAGAACTTCTACTTTTTGGAAATTCGTACTACGGAAATATCACATCGATCAATGTTAAAAAGTTGAGAAGGAAAGTTTTCAACATCATTTGCTGTTTAGTTGACAGGTTTCTCTTTTTATGCCTCCAATCCATAGAAACCCCTTTAAAGGCCTCTCTTCCTTGGTAACCCCATCGTTGTATTAGTTTGAATCAGCATTCTGTTTCTTCCTGTATCTGAAATCTTCTTCTTGTTGGAAAATATTTGTATTTTTGTAATGAACAATCACAATGATCAATGTTGAAAAGGAGAATTACTTATTATAGTTCTCAAAAAATATGGTTCCTGCTAAGTTTGAAGGCAATGTGTTTGCTGATTCTAGGAGCCTTAACTGGAATCATGTACTTAGTTGCCTATAATAGGTCCTGTGGGAGGAAGCCGCTTGATATTACAAGCTCTTTCACATTTTTGTATGAAAACAGTGAGGTGCAATTCTTAGGACATGTCCTTGTGAAACATCACCTACATTTAATGTGTACTTGAAACAAAGTTTCCACTTTAAAGTTGTTTTCTTTTCTTTGTGAAGCGAGATCAATAACGACTCCTGCGGAAGCTGTTGTGGGCTTTGATGAAATGGTTTCTGGGAGCCATAGGAAGTATTACATGTTAGGTGGGAAAGGAGGTGTTGGAAAAACAAGCTGCGCAGCGGCCCTTGCTGTGAAATTTGCTAACCATGGTCATCCTACCATAGTAGTCTCAACAGATCCTGCCCACTCTTTGAGTGATTCATTTGCTCAGGTGTCATTCATTTTTGTTGCTTTCTGTATACATGTCTGAGTTTCAACCATTGTGACTAATTTCTCAAATCTTTCCAGGATTTGTCGGGAGGAACACTTGTTACTGTTGAAGGGATGGAATCTCCTTTATTTGCTCTTGAGGTACATGCTTGGACAACATGTTGCACAGAAATGGTCTTTTGTTTCAGCACTATTTGATCCATGCTTAATATTTAGCGTTGTGACAGGTAAACCCTGAGAAAGCTAAAGAAGAATTTCCAGCTGCCAGTCAAAAGACCGGGGGAACTGGGGTCAAAGACTTCATGTATGGCCTTGGCTTGGGAACGCTTGCTGATCAGGTTAGTTACATGCTAATTATTTGGTATGATCTCATCAAAGTTAATCATCTCCCCTGCATTTGGAGGTAATAATTCTCGTTTCTCACTCTACATGTTGGTATTATCATGTAAGTAGATTTTAGGTCCTGCATACACTCAGTTTAGTTTCTGTTTGGAGATGTAAAGAAATTATGTTTGAGTACGTTGTCTTCTTGCCTATGCCAGTACTTAGGATCTTTTCCTATTCTCTTCAGAGTCTGTGATCTTTTGTTTTTCTCCTTACTTACTATGATAGTCTTGATAATTTACTTTTCATTTGCAATTTGTCGTAGTTAGGGGAACTGAAACTGGAAGCATTGTTGGACACTCCTCCACCTGGTTTTGATGAGGCTATTGCAATTTCTCAGGCATGGAACAGTACTGCTCCTTTGTAGAGATATTTTTGGATAAGTTTTCTAATCATGTAGTGGCTTTACAGGTTATGCAATTTGTTGAATCCCAAGCATACAGTAGTTTCACCCGGATAGTGTTTGATACGGCACCAACAGTTAGTGAATTTCTTCTTGCTTTTTCATTATTCAAATTCAGCAGATAATTTCCCTCCATGAGTAATGAGTTGCTGTATAGGGTCACACTCTTCGACTTCTTTCCCTCCCTGACTTTTTGGACGCATCAATAGGTAAACTAATGAAGGTAAATCCAAACCCAGAAGTATATTTGTTGATTTTGAATATAGCTTCTTCATAATGGTGGTGAAACTCTTTTGTTAAGCATTAAAAGCTAACTCCCAGAAGAGTGTAGCCATGGTGGGTATGTTCAAAATTTATTTACACCATAATATTTTCCATCATTCTTGCCACAGAGCAGTCTATTTTTCACTTTGTAATGCTACCATGGGTGGATAGCTAGTTGCAGATGTCTTCTACTTTTTTGTTTTACGATGGTTGACTGTTCAGTCTTTCTCATATGGTCTCTAATCAATTTCCAACCAGCTGAAGGAGAAATTGGCATCAGCAACTTCTGCTATGAGGTCACTCCTGGGAAAACAGGATGCACAACAGGATAATGTAAGTATGGAGGTTGATTTTCGTAAAGTAGTGAGCATTGTCAAGATCTTAGTATTTTAGTTGTGAACTTTTTAGTCTCACAAACTGGAGCAATTGAGAGGGAGGATGGCAAAAGTGCGGGATCTTTTTCGTGACTCATACAGGACTGAGTTTATAATAGTGACTATTCCAACGGTAATACTCTCAGAAGTCAATATTCTTTTTCTATCTTGGGTAGCAACTCATAAAACAACAAAATGCACTCTGATCTTTGTATCCTGCATGTTTCTCCAATTCTTGTCTGTGCCCTTAAACCATGGCTTTTACTATCAACTGATATTGTTTTATACTCTGTACACTTTTTACCTCTTAGAAAACAACTTAAGAACTGTTCTTTTTGAAGAAAACAAAAAGAACTAATATTTTCTAATTGTAGAATGGAATGGATGAGAACTTCACTGAGAAATCAGCTCAAACTTTTTTTTGAACTTTAGCAAAATATGACTTCTGGGCAGTGAAGTGATCTAGAAATATTATGGCAATGGCTTATATTATTCTTGTGATTTTTTAGTTTATCTAAACCCTCCTTCTTGACAACATTCTGCCAATAGCTGGGATGTAAACAATCATTTTAATCAAATCACCCACACATCCATGCAATAGAGTATTACCTTGGTTGCATTTCAAAATTAAAGCTGTTGGAATGGTTGCATTGAAAACTTATTATCAATTATCTTGTCATAGCTTCAATGATTTACTTGTAGCTGAAGCTATTTTACAGAACAAATTGAATAGCGTTATGGTCACACCGAGCAACTTTATATTGCAGAATATTAACTTCTGACAACTCACTTTGAGTCTGTTTTATGAACCTCTCAAGGTTATGGCAGCACATGAATCATCGAGGTTGCTTGCATCCTTGAGGAAGGAAGGCGTTCCTGTCCAGAGGCTTATTGTAAATCAAATTCTACCTCCATCTGCATCGAATTGCAAGTTCTGTGAAATGAAGAGGAAGGTGCATCTGATATTTTCTAAACATGCGAAACTGTTTCTTATGTTCATGGCCTGATAATCACTACTTTTAAGTATTTGGCTTTCATGAAAACTTCTCTATCCAGTTTCAAAAGGTTATCAATTTGACAATCCAGTTGTCAAAACATTCTCAACAAGACAATTAGCCTTGTTTTTTGTTATCAAAGATTCAGCATCAGCTTTGTGGATTTTGCAGGATCAGAATCGAGCACTAGATATCATCCGGAAAGATCCAGAACTTGGCAGTTTGAGCACAATTCAATCACCCTTGTTTGATGTAGAGATAACAGGTGTTCCAGCTCTCAAATTTATGGGCGAGTTACTTTGGAGATAAACCTACTTTTGGGATACTGACATTATGAAGTAATCTGCCCCATCAGAAAACCGGTCTTTTTTAGACATTCTTCCGTCTGTGTTTTAGAACACACAGATCAGTCAAGTTTGATCAAGATCGGAGGAAGATGGAATTGCCTTTAGTCTCAGATTGTCTCGATTAATCCAGTCAAGTGGAGAAATCATGTGGGACATACAACGGAAGTTTTTTATTATTGGCAATCCAATACTGGGAAACTTAAAAGTGGTCTTGTTCATCTTGCTCCCCTGTTGAGCAATAAATTGAAGGGATCTGTTGTAACATGAGCTTTTAATGGTCATCCTTCAATATTATTAGATCAGAGTTTTTCTTTTCTAATACTTGTAGTTCTTATCACTAGGTCAGGATTTGTCTTTTCAGTTGATTTTTTGGAGTCAAAATGCATATCTTGATTGTGACTGGGAATATTTTGTTGATTTGAGTTACTGTACCCTTCATACTTGAAAGGAGCATGATTAACATTTAACCTATGGCAGTCATAAAGTTCTAATGTTTTAATGGTATTACGCAGGACTATCTTCTATATGTAACATGCATTACACGAATACAAAATCTTATCCGTAGCAAGTAACCATGTACTCCAAGGCCGTGGAGATGGCAGTGACTTTTGACTCACAATTTAGATTGTGAACGAACTTATGAACCAGTGGTTTTACTTGAACTGGCTTTACTCTTGAAATTATAATACGTACAGCTGTAGTTTGTCTGCGACACTTGCACTTAAGGTGATTAATTATCAGATACAGATATTTTTTGTACATAGAGTAGAGTGCAAAATGTGTTGTGCACACAAAATCCAGCTACACTTAAATTGGTTGAACTGATTCAAATATATCGGGCAGGAAACCTTCTTCCTGAGAATAAATCTTCAACTGAATAGCAGAACTACTAACATGTTTATGTTTCATTTCCTGCTCATTAATTTAATAATGCACGTGTATATTCACAATCTGTCGAAACACACACACACAGAAGATAATCCTGGTGCCTTGTTCCATGAGTTTTTATTTATCATCTCATCTGGGTAGATTAGAATGAAGATAATCACTGTACACAAAACATCAAGTTTTCTTTCATATGTTTACACAGGAAAATGAATTTTGAGCTGTCCCAGCTCAACGAGAATCATACTTTCCTTCAATAACTTCAAAGTCTATGATTAATCTGTTTTTGTGCAGAAAAAAGTTGGAGATGTTGAATCTACTTCTTTTGGTAAATGATCATTAAGGTGAAGGCAATGATGCGACCAAGTATACCAGTTATGAAGAGCAAGAGTAAGCAAAAATACCAATCATTGAGATCATAACCAGCACTCAGAAGTGAGCCACACCTTGTTATGAGCCACACTCCGTAATATCTGCAAGACATTAAGACTGAACCAGGATAAGTTGATTCACTAAAGAAGAGGGTGTATAATAAGCTAACCTTTTAGCATTTGATATGACAAATGCTTCCAATGCCCATTTACTGTAGCATAATCCAGAAATGAGTTCCACAAAATTGCCATCATCTTTCTGGATTGCTATCAGAGTTAAGACAACAGGAAGAAGCACAGACCACTGATAACACAGAAGATGTGCTGTAAGTGAAATGGAAAGAAATTGATGCAAATAAGCATGAGCGCCGTTTCTATATGAGATTCACTGATAATTGACATTGTTGAGCTACTAATTATAAAGTGAATGCGGCTCCAAATTCTTACCAGTTGTGCAGGACCAGGTTCAAGGCAAATAGCCAATGCATAAGCTATGCCAGTAACACAGTACACCAGACATAGTAAAACTACATAATTATCCGTCACACTTGATCTTGGATTGTTGAAGAAGTAGAACATGGACAGATACACAAGTGGCTTGACAATTGTATTCAAATGATCAATTGTGTCTTTAGCAAGAAAGTAAGCCATGCTGCTAATACCAGAACTACTTTCTCTCCAGTAATGCAGTTTGTCCAGGGCAAACGATCTCATTGCAGCAATCTTGCACAGGAGAGCTGTAGTCAATCAAATGTTGATGCTGGTGAGAAAACCTTATGTGGAAGGTTACTTCATTAACAAATCTAGATGAGCATCTTGTGCTACATTAACGTCCTTTAAGGGTCAAACAGTTTATCTTATAAACTATAAGGGCAATCAAAAATTACCAGCACCCGATAGAAACCCAGGTAAGTCACCTGGAAATCCCAAACTTTCAGAAACATAAATCTAGTTCCTAAAGGAAACCATGGCATTTGTAACATTGTAGAAGATTTTACTTACAAACTGCAATGACGGTGTATGTGTAACCGGACACCCCAAAATTTTCGTCTCTCACTTTAGCTAATGTGCCTAAGCAGATTCCAGCTAGCAACAAAATCAAATAATCTACTGCCTGTGTCCTTGCTTCTCGCAGCCTCTGCTTACCAATCCTGAAACGGAAGGTTAAGGATTTTTCTTTTCAGATAATAATGAAGGCATCTTGGTCATGAGGAACAGTCCCGAGCAAAATTCTCCTCCAGAGAGTACATGTTCTGATAGTTTAAACACTTGAAGTTCGCATGGTTTGAGATACCTTATGAAACTATTTACTTGCAGGACTGAGCAAGAATAAGCATGAAAGTAATGAGATTGTGCTTACCTTCCGAGGAAATATTTGTACTGTAGAAGGATACCAGGAGTTCTCCGTCCAGATAAATCACCAGCATTCAAGAACTTATATTGAAAATTATCTTTTTTAGTCTCCACGTTGGACCTGACATCCTGCCATAACTCTCCTGCCAAAGATTCTTCTTGCGATCCAGCATCACTTGGCCTTCCTCCGTCAGCTGAACTATCACTTGACGCTCCCAGCTGTTCAGCATCCTGCAACATATCCGCAGGAACTGGGTAGCCATTGTGTAGCATCCACCTGATGGGAAGTTCTTTGTAGCCGATTCCAGAGGTTGGTTTCACTATGCCCTCCAAAATGTCAATGAAGTGATCTGGAGGATTCGCACGCTCGGGCACTGTAATCCCGAGCCCTTTAAAATATTCTTCGACTTTCTTTACCGGTCCATGATACACTGTCAAGCCACCCTTGGCTAGAAGTATTAAATCATCGAACATCTTGAACAACGCATAGCTGGAGCAGTCCGAGAATGAAAAGAAACCAAGGGAAAAACAGGGAAGTACTCAGAATGTCAAGCAGAAGCGGAAGAATGGTGGAATATATTGGCCAAGAAAGAAAATCAGTGCAAGTTGATAGAAGTTGAAACGAAAGTGAGAACCTTGGTTGGTGAACGACCATGCAAATGTTAACTCCTTCGAGCGCTTCACGCCGAAGAGCTCTGAGCAGTGACTGAGAGGACGAACTGTCGAGCCCTGATGTGGGCTCATCTAATATCAGCAGTGAAGGTTCCATAACCATTTCAAGACCGACATTTACTCGTTTTCTTTGACCCCCAGATATTCCCCGCTTCTCCACTGTCCCAACAAGAGAATAGCGCACCGCCTGCAGCCCCAGTGACTCGATCACTCTTTCAACAACCAGAATCTTTTCTTGCTTTGGAAGATCAGCAGACAGTCTGCAGTTAACTCCAACGAAAACTATGTTAATCAAAAGAAAATGAAAGATGCAAAAGCAACTACTATTTGTGTGTACCAAGTGCCAGGCAGATGAGATTGTCAAGATAGGTCAACTGAAGTTACAAGCTGTTGGCAGCTATTGAAACGGCTTCAAATTCTCAAGAAAACCATGCAAAACTAATTTCTTCTTAACTTCTTAAACAGATGTAGATACTTAAAAAGTCATTCGGAAGTTAGGATTTAGAACCGCTTACCTGCATCTAGCGCTAAACCAGAGATTCTCCTCCACAGTCAAGTTCCCATGCACAATATCATCTTGAGGCACAAAACCAATAATTTTCTTGTATGAATGGATTGGATCCGGCTTCCCATTTACAAGAACCATACCAGTAACGGTGCATCCACTTCCTTTTCCAGACAAAGCAGAAAGAAATGTGGTTTTCCCAGCACCAGAAGGACCCATGACTGCAGACACTCGGCCAGGTGATAATTTCCCAGTAACACATTTTAGAAGATGTTTGTTTTTACCTTTCAAAGTGAGGGTTAGATCCTTAAAAGCCACCTCAATTGGAGGCCTCTTCCTGATTTCAATATCATTAGCCATGGAAATCACCCCTGAGAAGGTCAAGTTCTTGTTCTGCTCCTGAAAGGCCTTTTCCCTCTCAATTTGCCCATATGCATACCTAAACATTTGGCTCTGAGTATGCAACTTGTTACCCTTTAGTGTATTCTTTTTGATATTTTTATCTCCAATCTCCAAATTGAAGCCTTCAGAACCCTCAGGATTAGCCTCAATTTCGTGCAGCATCCTTGTGAGGTTACTTTTGTCGTTTATCGTTCCCGTTGCAGCTGAGCTTGACCCAGACAGTGATGGTAAGGAACCATCCTCTGCAAGTTTAACCGATCCTTTTTGTTGTTCCCTTTTAGATCTCGCACGAGAAAAAGTACGTGATAATTGAGAGTGAATATCTATTGCATGCTTCTTGGCAATGTCTTTTGCAGATTTCCATTTTTCACGTGCTTGTACTGTTTCTCTTACTTCTTGAACTGCTTTCTCCCTGGTTTGTGCTTGTTTTTGTTCTCGAGTTGCAATAACTTGATCAGAACAGTTGTAAATTATGATGAGCAGGAAACTTATCCCAGCCTACATGGAGAGTTTAGATGTTAAAGCACTTGTGTCAGGTATGCAGTAAATGCATCTAATTATTAAATATCAACTTCATTTTCCAAAGAAATCAAACAACTAACTGAATCTGATAGAAAATTTCTGCAATCTATAAACATTTCAAGCAAGCTATCATCTGTAACTACATTGAATTTATCACTTACAAAAACCAAGACGCCATATGCTGTGATATTCTGATTACTTGATTGAGGTGTACAAGTTGCCATTTTAAAGCATCCTGCACTATCACGATTAAGGATTATAAACTGCTGAACTAGCGGGGATTAGCTTTATTAGTTTGTTTCAAACCAATTACATGAAAAATTGATATTCTTTTTAATTTCCTTCATCCCTATGGTGTCAATGTTCTCAATCCTTTCTCTCATGTTTTGAAACAAAATGTAAAGGCATGAAATTAGGACTTTTACTAACCTTTTTGTGATATAGAACCAGTCCTACAGTAATGTCTGAAACGGAAAAAGGGTATATGCGTAAGTGATAAGGAGACTGAGAACATATCGCCATAACAAACTTGAGAAAGGAAACAAACGGATGATCAAGATGTTGGCAGAAAGAGAGAATCTGAATGGCATGCAACAACAAAGAAAAAGCTGTTTTTCGTAAGTTCATATGCAAGTGATGGAAGTTCTGGGATAATTATCAATACCCCCTACTGCAAGGAATTTTTTGGGTAGTAGACGGACAGTATGATCCTGCTGAACAGAATACCTCACTAGTACTCGCTACATCAGCCCAAGTATCTGCTCCACCACACGTATGGTTTGGCCTCCCAGAAGGCAATTGATATTGGTATCTGCAACATAGTTCTGCCAATAAATAATTATGTATCTCGAACAACAGCAATTCAAGTCATGATGTTCAAAACAGGAATGGACTTACGGGTCACATACACCAGTCATTTCATTCAACTTTGAAAGTGGGCAGTAAGCACCCAATGGACATGCTGTAGTGGAAAGATAGCAAATGTTAGCAGGTAAAATAGAATATAAGCCTTCGCTCTTTAAAGCTAGGCAATGAACTCAATGTACTATTATGTCACGGAATAAGAACAGCATCATGTTCCTGAGTTCTTCAAGTTTTGCAGAAGCGCATATCATAAATATTGAATTTTTAATATGAGCAGAGTGTAAAGTTCACTAACAAGAATTAGGTTTGGGTCAACTACTGTCTAAATAACTAGAACTAGTTATTTGGATAGTTAACCTTTATCACTTATAAACTCTTTAACATATTCATGTTTAGTCAATATGGACACTCTAACAATAAACACAATCTATATAGTCCTAGGTAATCTATGCTAAAGAGAACTAGGACAATTGAGATGGGGAAGTCACTGAGAGAAGAGGTTCCTGATAATATTGATGTAAAGAACAAAAGAGGTTCCAGGTACTCACGCAGCATGCAAGTTAGGCCGTGAGGACAAAAGAAACCTTCGCAACAAGGTGCACATTCAGTAGTTCTAACAGGTATTTCTTTCGTACTTTTCAGTTCAGTTTTCACTCCTTTACCAACAGTGCAAGCCCATCCAGGCTCACATCCAGAGACCCATGAGCTCAAATTGCAGTTCTTGTTAAGCTGCAAGTAGTTGGCTCTTTTTTTAGCATTCAAAGAGAAACTACTTATGTAGAATTTAATTTCTGCAGCTGTACATAAACGCTGAGGCATATCTCCTGACCAACAAATTATCAAAAGAAACGTCAAATATAATGTGATGACTTGAAGAAACTTATTTGGTCGTCAAGAGCTTGTATTGTAAATAAAACTTTCAAAACTTTTACTGAACCAAGTTTTCTGCTCCCATGTAACTTAAAAATCCATTCTTCTGTGGATGTTAGGAACCTCCACTCTCAAAATGTGCATAACTAGCCAAAAGCATAATTTTAAATCATTCTGTACCTTTGGTTTTCCTAGCGCACTGGGTTATGAATTGTGGGTCCCCGGAGAAATTGAACGCTCTTTGCCAATCTGCATCCCTGTAGTCCAGAGAAAAAGCATGTAACCCCATTTTGAGAAACCAATCAAAACATCAAAAGGATAGTGATTATTCGTATACACACACGTCCGTTATGCAGAAACCTAAGTATTTGCTAATATCGTCCCTGAAGACGGAGATAATATTTGACAGACCAACATCGACCATATGCGATACCAACTGTTCAGCAGCAGGATTGTTAACGTAGTCTTGAGCATCTTGGCAAGAGACATATTGTGGCAATATCACCAACCCAAAGAAAGCAACAAAGAACGATGCCGAGAGAAAACAACGATAGGCATTAACATTCTCTCTGTTCATATCGTTGTCCAAAAAGCTATACAGACCCGAGTACTAGGTTAGAAATGAATGTGATTGTTCATAACAAAAACTTTGATCATCAAGTTTGAAGATGCCCAGGTGGTTGATTGACCAAATGAGCAAGCAAAAAGACTGGACTTGAAAGACGTAGACCACAGGATTTGGAGGCAGTAAATGGTTTTTTTGGTCTACGGAGGAAAGAAACGGCAGAGAGGAAGAGTTGGCGAAGTATGAGGAATAGACATGGGATGTTCAGACAGTTATAAAATGGGAGGGACGTGTTCACTCTGACGTTCCCAAAGAAAAAACAATAATTTAACAATATTAAAAACTGTGGCCTTATTTATACTCTTCTTTCCGAGATTTTTGTCGCAATATATTCAAATAAATCTATTTCTGATTTATGTGAAAGATAAACTATTCTTACTATTGTGAATTACATTAAAGTATGATACCAGTAACTTTTACTTGACTTTCTTAGCTAGGTAGAACTATATATATATATATATATGGATACTAATGAAGTAGCATACATAGTAAGTCGGTAAGTTGGATGTAATTGAATATGATGTAATTTAATAGTATTAAAATAGAGGATGTAATCCCACGTGGACTATATGATTAAAATACAGACTGATAAAACTTTTATAAAAATTAATTAAATAATTAATGGTGAAATATAAATTAATCTTACATCTCATCACATCATGTGTATTACTGATATTTTTCCAATAAGTACTTGCATAGAATTATATAAGTGTTACTGAGTTTTAATCAATGATTAGCGAGTAATTTAATATGAAGATGATCCTTGATGAGTGAATAAGATAATGTCCTACAAGCAGGGACGAACTTAGAAAAAATTTTAATTAGGGCAAAATTTTATTTTTAGTGGAGGTAAAATCTTAATGGGGGAAAATTTTATATTTTATAAGATCAAAACTTAAAATAATAATTTTTATATGAAATTTTTTAGCCCCCACTTGCCCCCAATGTGGATCCGTCCATGCCTACAAGTATGCGAGACAAATGACAATGTCGATGAAAAATTGAGAGTTTGTCATGTATGAATGCATATTGATGAAAATGTCAACCATAAACATGATTTGAATGAAAGATCAATGATGATCGACGCAACTAAATTATGCTAAGTCCAACAATACGGAAAGACATTTGAGTTCAATTAGAAAATCTGAAGGTTTGAAAATTTGTCATGTTTCTCATACCATGGCTCTTATTGTTGCTTAACTTAATCATATAGCAATGTGACTACGACATGAGTTTATTTGAATGAATCATACATAAAGATGGTTTGAATTGGCTAACTTAATCTCTCTAGCTTCAAGCACATCAGGAGAGTATAGATCCATGAGTAAATCAATCTGCTCAAAGAACGACTTATTCTTGTGTTCGCCTAGGTGCCTGACCATTTCATTCCATCCCTTTCGATATAGATCTCTAGATCTATGCTCCAGAAGATTGTCCCAGTCAACATCTTCCATAGCAAGCATCTTGGTTATGGAGCTCGATCGCTAGTTGGTAGTCATCTGTATCAAACCATTTCCCTCCTTTCACCATTAGTGATGTCAACTGGTCATACCATTTCTGGCATTAGAGAGCTTGTGCTTTTGTTCCCAACTTATAACTGATCGCAGTCCAACATATGTTATCCCTTAGCATTCCATGCTTGGATTTCCTT
>JAOTIZ010000202.1:7476147-7490070 GCA_027123425.1 Erythroxylum panamense | reverse complement strand
CTCACAGGTTGGTCAGCTGGGGATCTTTTGGGGATGACTTAGTTAGGAGTTATTGTAGTCTCTTTTGGATTGTACAGGATGTATCTATGACTGAATCATGTATTTATGGTTTTAAGAAATGAATGACAAGTATCTTTTGGTTTTTAAAATTTAGCAATTTTGATATTGCAGTTTAATTATTTAGATGCCATGAGGTTTATTTAGAATTGATCGTTCGTAGTGCACCCTTATCATAGGTTATGTATCGGAATGACCTACAGGCATTCCGGTGCGTACCCTACGGTAAGGGGGCGCTACACATAGATCATGTTAAACAGGATCTTTGTACATGCATACAAAAACAAATATCAGATACTTGGATTATTATTTTAGTTTCACGGGTTAAAGAATGTTTACTGCATTTCTCCTTCTACAAAAGTTTTTGTTAAAAAGATTACTCTTATCTTTTTGTTCTTTTGTTTTTAAAATTTAAACCTTAACTACCTTTGGTAGTTATTTAAAGTATAATGACCATAATATCCCTCATAGGTGTATGTGATTCATTATTGTGGCCTTTTTTATACTCTTCTTTCTGAGATTTTTGTCGCAATATATTCAAGTAAATCTATTTCTAATTTATGTGAAAAGATAAACTATTCTTACTATTGTGAATTACATTAAAGTATGATAATATATATGTATGTAATGAAAGGAAGTGAAGCAAGCTTTCCGCCTTTTATCCCGACTCGAGGCTCGATATTGATAGAAGTATCAATCTTTTGATGTCCTGTGCATGAGAGTAATGGTTGAGAGTCTCAGGAAAAACCTGGGTTATTTCTTTTGGTACCGGGTACAGTAGAATGAAGCTCAGCGAAGAGATAAACTATAGTGCTTACTTTCCTTGCTAAACTAGAGTAGCTTGTCCATAAAAGCCCAGTTAACATATATATATATATGATACTAACGAAGTAGCATGCATAGTAAGTCGGTAAGTTGGATGTAAATGAATATGATGTAATTTAATAGTATTAAAATAGAGGATGTAATACCATGGAGACTATATGATTAAAATACAGAGTGATAAACTTTTATAAAAATTAATTAAATAATTAATGATGCACTATAAATTAATCTCACATCTCATCACATCATAGGAAGTATTGACTAATATTTTTCCAATAAGTTTTTGCATAGAATTATATAAGTGTTACTGAGTTTTAATCAATGTTTAGCATGTAATTTAATATGAAGATGACCGTAGATGAGTGAATAAGATAATGTCCTACAAGTATGCGAGATACATGACAATGTCGATGAAAAATTAAGAGTTTATCATGTGTGAATGCATATTGATGAAAATTTTCAGCCATAGAAAAGATTTGAATGACATGGCAACAAAGGGGGACATGTTTCGAAACCATAATCTTTATTATAGTAGTGGAGTTAGTGGCCTAAGCAGTATAACTCCCATCTAACTTTAAAAAGTTAGTAGAAGAGTGGTAAACTCCCTACTAATAGGTATGCACTTATTCTTTGAATTCTTATAAGATCTTTTACATTCAATCATCTGCTTAAAGAGTTGAGAGTTTCATGAATTTTCTTTATTAAGAGATTCAAGTAGGAAGGTCTTGAGTGATTATTATAGAGTACTTAGAAGAGGAAGTAACTTGATTATCATTTGTATTATTTAGTAAATAGTTTAATAAATATTGGTTTTATCGTACCTCTCCCTTTTATATATCTTTTAATTGAGTTGTGTTAAATACTTATGTATTGAGAGTGAGCGAAACAATGAAACATGAGTTTGAATGAGATTTTCAAAACATAAAGGAGTTATTTGTCAACGATTATAAAGGAAGGTTAAGTTAAGATTTAGTGAACATAAGCTCAATTGCGCACGTGAACTTTAAAATCCTCATTCAATTTTGCTTCAACTAAAAAAATCCCTCAACAATTGGTACCAAAGCTTAATGAGGAGTTCTTTTATTGTTCGTTTAAATTAGTCGGTGGAAGCAATCTTGTTAAAAGAGTTACAAATCATAAGAAACCATTAGTCCTTTAACCTCAACAAATGACGGTGCGATTCTTTTATTTGAACCGTTAAACTAAGGGATGTTCTAATTAACATTTTAATGATAACAAAATATAAGTACTACTAATGACCTTTAATTTTGATGAAAGCAATATGAGAGTAAATTATAGCCATGTATAAATTGAGAAACATTTCATGAAGTAGCTAAGTAAAAGTTAAAGTTTGCATCAATGAAATTGAAGATCAAAGTGAATGACAAAAAATATCAAGGTATATCAAAGTTATAATTAATTTGTAATATTTATTATACTTATAATCTTAAAGGCTTATCATGCATTAATACATCATCATTTTAATCAATTGCATAAGTAGTCCCATTCATTAGATGGGATCAAAATCTCTTAAACTTGAAAACATTCTTTTGGAAACATCTTAAAAAGTATTTACATCAAGAGAATAAAATATGTTCATTTGAAGAAGTAAAAATTAAGATTTTGGGGAAACTAGTTGACTTGTATGGGGTAATGGTAGATCAGTATAGGTTAAAGTTATCAAAATTAATGTAATGAGAGCTTATAGTAACATTTTTTGACATATTAGCCATACTGATCAACTGATATGCCCTAGTGGTTGACCAATATGTAATATTAGTTTATTAATGTATCATATTGATAAACCAAAATGCCAGAACTAGCCATTATAATGACCTCCCTTTTTTTGCTCTAATGGCTAATTTGGGTCCTAAAATCCTATAAACACATTTTCTCATTAGTTCTTGCATGGAAGAACATTCAAGTGTCCTATATGCATATCTTTTTAATTATTTTTTAAGTATTTGAATATTCATTATGTCATTTTAGCGAGTCATTTATCTTTATCAAAGTGATCAAATGAAATCTTTGAAAATAGAAATCCTTTAATGAATGGGGTTACTCTTTACTTAAGAGAGAGATTGTAAGAGTAGTTACTCTTCATTTGTAAAAAAACATAGAGGTTCCTCTTTGCCTTAATGAAAGAAGAGAATTAGTGAAAGTTCTAGAAGGGTTTTGGATAATGGACAATGGCAAGGGTTAGGTATAATTATGTGTCACTTTCATAAAATTGAAACAATTTCATACCTTTTGTTTTCTAAGTTTGATTGCACTTTTTTGTACCTATTTTTATTATTTTTAATCATTTCCCTAAAATATTTTGATTTTTTATCAACTCCATATATTTCATGATTTATTTTATATTTCCCTTCATAAGCGCACATTAATTGTTGTGATAAATGAGAAATTGAAGTTGGTAAGGGATGAACTTTTAAGATATTATTAAAGTACTTTTCTTATAAGAGATATTTGATTTTTAACTTACCAGTACCCATTATTTCTTAGATTTTTATTCCTTAAAGTACCTCATACCTTTTCTCTCCATGGGAAGAACTAGAGCAAATTCCAATCATATACCTTGGATATTTATTCAAGATAGGACTAACCCTACCCTAATAGGACTCGAAGGACTTGACAGAGATCTTAAACTCGTCTCTACTCATGAGTATAACTATTTAATAATCACCCTCCTTAATTTACAGATTATGCCTCTTGTGAGTCATATGAAAATTATGTCATTTTCCCATCCTAATATAATTTTAAAAAGCATGCAGTCTTGTATAGTTTTTTATTAACTAAGGGTGAGAATCTCTACTTTAAAATATTTGTTGTATGAACCCAATAAATATTAGGATATTTTATGTTAACCTCTAACCTTTTATAATATGAGATGACACTAAACTGTTTTCTAGAGTACAAAGTGTAGACATTCATCTCACTAGTAATCTTATAAATGAGATTTTAGGCATTCTTGTACATGAAATTTTACTCCTTACAATTATTATACCAAACATATACTTCGACCTTACTTTGTGTCTAATAAAGTCAAAATCATCTCTAAATTTGTCGTTAGAAAATACAAAAATGATCATAGTCTTAATTAATAATATTCCTAAATTTCATTATCTTTTCATCAAGTATAAATTTAGATCTTTCGATGGTCATTTTACGTTTCTAGGACATAATAAGTCTTCCTTAATAGCTATGCTATAATGGATGCTATAATTTTTTAGAAAGAGCATCAAAGTAAAAGTAAACTATTTGATTGAGAGGGTAAATGGTATGTAGGCAATGTGTTGATGTAAAGGAAAACATTATTTGTCTTTAAAATTTTACTAAAGAGTCTTAAAAGGAACCAATCTGGAGGAGTGCCTACAGGTTATCATTTTTTTGGTAGTGATAGTTTGTTAGACTCTTAAGCCAAATAAAAAATTATTGCAAGTATTAGCGATCCTTAACTGACTTTAGGCATGCATATTAATACAAAGATGACATGTTCATTAGTGAACAAGGTGAAGTCCTATAAGTAGGAGAGTTAAATGGGCAATATCTATAAAAATTCAAGAGAAGGTAAAATTTTACATACATTTGGTGCCTATTGACATCAATCTTTGATGATTGGCAAGATTTAGATGCAAGATTGATAAGATGTGATTTTATTATATTAATTGGATTCATCTCTTTAATTTTAGGTTAGTTTTTAGTGTTTAATTGGTAAACTTAATATTTATTTTGTTTTAGGAGGTGACAAGTGGAGATTGGATTAAATTGGAGCATTATTTGTCAAGTTACAAATTTTGGAATGGATAAGGTGAGAATATGCCTAAAGACATATTTACTTTAAGAAGTTCATTTCAATTAGGAGACTTATTCTCAACCCTATTATGTAGGGATTTTGATTTATTAAAGTATCTCCAAAATATTTAAAGAAGTTAGTTTATGGATAAGGAAAGAAGAGGAAAGCGTTACACATACCTTCTTCATTATTCTCTTTCGTATTTCTTTTGTTTTCTTTTCTTGTTTTATCTATCTTTGGTATGAACCTGTAGCCATACGTGGCTAAATATGAATTTTCTAATTTAAGGAGAGTCAAAATTCTAGTTGTAATGTTAAGAGTTTTCGTTCTAAACATAGATTTTTATTTCAATTAAAGTATTTCTTGTTGTGTTCTTTTTTCTATGAGTAATTAATATTGATTTATCTGACAAAATCATTTGAAGTTGATTATTCTATTTCTATCTATGAGTTCAATGATTTGTAATTGTCATGAATGATTGGTACAAATAGCAAATATGTTATTTATGAATTTGTATATTAATTTAGGAGAAACAAAAAAAAATTAAATAATTGTAAATATCTTGATTATTTAATTTGGGGTTTAATTGTTTTCATAAAGCTTATTGCTATCATTTAATCAATATAGAATGTTTTCATACTCAATCAATTGATAATAAGTTTTGATTTGAATGTTAGATTTGAATCAATTAATTTAGACAAATTAAGGCTTATTATGACTATCCTAATAGGTTTTAAACTAATTGTTGAATTATGAAAATTTATTCCTTTTAAAGCAATGATCAAAGATATAATTAAATGAGATCCTTCCCTTAAATTAGAGTTAAGAAAAATTGAATTTTTATTTTCATATTTAGTTGATTTATTTTGATTCCTTGTTAATTTTGTTTCATTCATTAATTAATCATAGGCCCCATTTTACTTAGTCACTTGAAATTAAGAAACTAGTTTTTAATTATCTTAGAATGTGACCTAGTTCCACAATTACTACAAGAGTTTAATGAATTATAATTAACTTATGAACTTCGACAACTTGTTCAGAGACAAAATATAATCAATAAAACTAAGTTGTGCTAAGTTCAAGAATGAAAAAGTAACTCAGATTGTATACTAAGTTGTTCATAAAATAATATGGCTACACATTGGAAGGACCATGCCCAAAAATGACTCAAATGACTAACCAAAACTCATCAAAGCACTTCATTCAAGAGGCGATGACGTAGTGACTAATGGTAAGAACATTGATTTGCAAGTTTAAAAAGCAAAAGCACTATCATCAAGTAATGACATCTGAGATCATGTTTCTATTATAGTAGTGGGTTTAGTAGTCTAAATATTGTAATTCTTCACTTATTTGGTGAAGTTAATAAAAGTGGTAACCTCTTACCTTTTCCACCTCCTAATAGTAAAAGTAGTAGGTATAATACTTGGTTCCTATGTTTACATAAAGACATTATTTATAGTACATTTGAAGATCTTGTTATTTCAATCACCTGCTTGCAAAGTTGAAAGTACTACAAAGTTGAAATTAAACAAATAATAAAAATTTTAAAATCTTTTCAGGATTGATACTTCTGTATTTATACAATAAAATTAAAGTTCTTACTATTCATTATTGCAAGTTTTATTCGAATCTTTCTTTTTCTCCCCTTAATTAGTTTTCTTAATCAAGACCTACATTTGTTCACTTCTTCTACAAAAAACCTATTACAACTGCTCTACTTCCCTCAAATTACAACTGGCCAGTGGGCATTTCCCTTCCTTAGTCATCGTTCGTGCCCTTCCATAATTCAATCAAGCTTTGGAAACTCGTTCCCTTCCATTTTTCCTCCTCCAAAGCAAAACTAAGATCCCCTCTTTTGCCTTCATAATAGACCTTTCATTACATTGGAATTATGAACAGCTGACTGCTTCACGAAAATTAGATTGAAGAAACATATGGCGCGCAGCATGCATAATCATATGCATAATAACTTTCAAATGTTTCACCTATATTTGGTACAGAGTTGTTTTTCCTACAAGCCTAAACTTAAATGATTACTATGCAACCAAATTAACTGCACGTGTAGCTTATCCATGCAGACACCAATCCAAGAACTGAAGTTTTACGACCAAAACTTAGAATGAATTAATTTTTAATGGAACAACATTAGAATGGAAGAACCTCTTGTTTGTCTATCTTATACTTTTCTCTCATTGTAATTTGTTTCAGTGCAGGGATACCCTCTTCATGTCCTCCTGAAATATATAGATGTCATGGAGCACACATGTGCAGTGCTTACTGGCTGCCATTATTTTTCTTTTATCACTCCCTTCCTCCCTCTGACAATGTTAGCTATTATCTTCATAACTTGACAGAGGTTTCCAGTGGACAATTGATTCCGTAGCCAAAAAGCAGTTGATAGCCCTATAACTTTAAACCCAAAGCTGCTGGACAAAAAACTGAAATGACGTAGGAAACACGATGCTTTCCACGTAAAATTATTTTGGTAGTCGGTAATGTCCGTTATCCTAAAAATAAAATCCCAACTATGTTTTCTAAAGGAAGTATCCATCCAGAAACAGAGTGCGTGGAGGTTGGAACACGCCATTAATAGTAAATCCTAGTTCCACGTCATAGTCGCCAAAAGTGTAGGATGATGAAAAGATGGGTCAACAGGCGATTAATTTCTATTTATTTATAATTTCAAATTGAATAGAATTTAGAGTTCATTTTAGCTGAAAAGGTGGCTCAACAGGCCATTTAGCTTTGGATTGTAAGATTTGTAGTATTTTGTGTATATGTTTGAAAGATTTACTTATCAATATGTTAAGTGTATTTATATATAGTATTGAATGGATTTCATCCATTGATTTGAATTTGTTAAAATCTAATGGCTAAGGGTTCTAACTAATTCTGGCAGCCTTGGTTGTCAGCTAAATTCCAGCTAACATTCTTGTTATAAGGATTTGCTTGTGTGTTGTGCAAGTACATGGTGAGCTTGCTGGAATTCTCTAGCAGAATAGAGTTAGGCTGCTAGTTGCTTAGTTTTCATTTGCGCCAATTTGTCAAGAGTTTGGGCTTGCTGTATGTTGGGCTCTCAGGTCAAGCTGTGAACTGGTCCAGAGATCTTATCTCCTTCATTCCCTCTCAAGCGAAAATGGGGACGAGCAGAGACATTGAGCTTGGACAACTGCACCGTTGATCGAACCGCCGTAAGGGGCTTGGTAAGTAAATCCGCTACTTGATCTTCTGTGTTTATGTAACGAGCTTCCAATTCTTCTATTCTGTCTCGTATGAAATGCACATCAACCTTGATGTGTTTCGTACGAGCATGAAACACCAAATTTAGGGCTAGAGACCGAGCTCCATTATTATCACACCAGAGAATTGGTGTGTGCTTAAGAGTGAACCCTAGTTCCTTTAATAATGAGTGCAACCATAGTACCTCTATAGAGACCTAAGCTAGGGCTCTATATTCGGCTTCGATGTTAGACCTAGCCACTGTAGTTTGTTTCTTTGACATCCAGAACACTAGATTACCCCTTAGGAAAACATAACCTCTAGTTGTCAACTTCCTATTATCTGGATTCCCAGCCCAGTTTGAGTCATTGTAAGCCTGTAGAGATAGAGGATTGCGCGAGGGTTGAAAGTGAAGGGCGTAACCAGTTGTTCCCTTTAGATAACGTAAGACTCTTTTGCAAGCAACCCAATATGATTCAATAGGCTTAGAGAGAAACTGATTGAGACGATTCACTACATAACTAATATCTAGTCTTGTATGGCATAGGTATTGAAGAGCACCTATAGTGCTACGATAGAGAGTGGGATTTGCAAAGGGAGTACCATCAATAGCTGAGAGCTTGGTTCTAGTAGCTACTGGAGTGGAGCAAGGAGTGCAATCCATCATATTCGCCCTGGCCAGAACATCAAACGTGTATTGCCTCTGTGAAAGGTATAAGCCTGATTCATTTTTATATGCTTCAAATCCAAGAAAATGACTTATACTGCTAAGTGTTTTCAATGCAAATTTTGTGTTTAATTGCATTATTATTGAGCTAATTGTTGCATTAGAATTTCCTGTCACTAGGATGTCATCTACATATGTTAGAATCAACAAAATAATTCCATTTGTAGACCTGTAGAATAGAGAAGTATCTGATATTGACTATTGAAATTTCCACTATAGAAGAGTGGACCTGAGAGTTATGTCCCATGCTCTTAGAGCTTGCTTAAGGCCATAGAGTGCCTTATCTAACTTGCACACATGGTTAGGAAAAGTAGAGTCCTCAAAACCCTTTAGTTGTTTAACGTAAATCTCCTCAACTAAAGCTCCATTTATGAATGAATTATTTACATCAACTGCTGAATATCCCAGTTATGACTGATTGCAAGGGATAGAATAAATCAAATTATAGATGATTTTACTACCGGGCTATACATTTCTGTGAAATCAAGCCCTTGTATTTGCTTGAACCCTTTAGCTACAAATCTAGCTTTGTATTTGGCCATGGTTCCAGTAGAATCATACTTTATTCGAAACACCCACCTAGTTCCAATAATCTGTTTAGAAGAGTCATAGGGCACCAAATGACAAGTTTATTCCTTTGTAGAGCCTGAACTTCATCAAACATTGCTTGTTTCCATTTAGGATCAGATAAAGCAATAGCAGTTGATTTTGATTCTGAGTATTTTTGTGGAGATAGAGATGTATTGTATGCTTTTGGCTTTGAAATACCACTCTTAGATCGAGTCTGCATAGGATGTAAATTGGGTACACTAAGAGGAACAATATGGTTAGGAGAAGAAGATGTTGAATCTAGAATAAGATTAGAATGAGTTACCATATTTTTTTTGTCTCTGAACGAGATGATTGCAAAGAGGTTTCCACTGTAGGGGAGTGTATTGGAATGACCTATAGAGTGTCTGTAAGAGTGGAAATTGGTAGGCTAGGAGGAGTAGTTGAGGATGGATTCGGTTTTGAAAATAATGCAGAATATGGAAATTCTATTTCATTGAAGCTTACATATCTAGATATGTAAATGTGGCCTGTAGAGTATAGGCATTTGTAACCTTTGTTAATAGGACTGTATCCTAGAAAAATACATTTACTGGTGTGGCACCCTAGCTTTTGTTTATTGTAAAATCTGAGAAAGGGGAAACAAGCATAACCAAATATTTTTTGATGAGTATATGAGGGCAGTATATTGAATAGCTTCTAAAATGGTGATTAATTTCCTAACACAGGAGTAGGGAGATGATTGATAAGATATGTAGCTGTCTAAAATGCCTCTAACCAAAACTGTAGAGGTAATTTAGCATGAGAGAGTAATGTGAGTCTAGTTTCAGTCACATGTCTATGTTTTTGTTCTAGAATATGTTTTGCTGGTGGGTATAAGGATAGCTGAAGCATGTTTGGATTCCGTGTGTAGTAAGAAATGTTTTAGAACAGTAAATTCCCCTCCCATGTCACTGTGTAAGGCCTTAATTTTATGGTTTAGCTGCAGTTCAACAAATGCCTTAAATCGAATGAATGTTGTCATGGTTTCTGATTTTTGTTTTGGGGGATACAGCCATGTGAATCTAGAAAAAGCATCGACAAATATAAGATATTATCTATGTCCATTTGTAGAAAGAAAAGGACTAGATCCCCAAACATCTGTGTAAACTATTTCTAGAGGTTTTGTTGTAGAAATTTCATCTATTTGGAAAGGTAGTTTGTGTTGTTTGCCATATTGACATGAATCACAAAACTGTGGAGAAGATTTAGTATACTAAGATTTGTAATTCATTGATTGTAAAATGTTTTTTAGTACATTAGCATTTGGATGCCCTAAACAAGCATGCCACACATTTACACTTGATTCAGCTAATAATGCAGAAAAGAAAGTAGAAAATAAAGGGTGTGATGGTTTACTAATATAGGGTGCTGGAGATATAGGGATAGGAGGATTTGTTTTAAGGCTGTACAGACCATTCTTGAGCAGTCTCTTGAGTAGAATCCTCCCTATAATTTTTCCTTAAAAACACAATAAGTATTGTTAAACGCAACAATAATCTTATTACCTTTTGTCAATTGAGAAATGCTCAATAGATTTTTGGTTATTTTAGGCACATGAAGAATATTATTAAACTTGATAGGAGAAATGGATGATGAAGGTAGATAGGATGAGCCAACATGTGATATTGGGAGGTTTAGAACCATTACCAACTGCTAGTTGTTCTCTGCTTGTGTAAGCATTCTGAATACTGAGATTTGAGAGATTAGCTATAACGTGGTTTGTAGCACCACTGTCAATAAATCAAAGTGGAGGGAACATAAGACCAACTTAATTAACTGAACTCTCCCCCAAAGGAAAGAAATTTATTAGTCCATTTGCTGAGTCTCCTTTGAATTTTTTCAATAAGGGATAGGCAATCATTGAAGTATGGCCTTTTAGTGGAGATAGGTAGCCCCAGATGTTATAGAGGAGGGAATTTCCTATTCATACCAGTCAAAGAGGAAATAATATCTTGGAATGTCCATTGATAACTCAGAGAACTCATTGAGAGTGTCCATCAATAACTTAACATAATTAGGATGTGCTTTTGAGAAGAGAATTAAATCATCTGCAAAACAGAGATGGGTGAGCGAAAGTCTTCTACAATTGGAGTGGAACTTGAATTTAGGATCATGAGAGACTTTGGCCTTGGTCATTAGAGTGAGCACTTCCATACATAAAATAAATAGATAAGGAGACAAGGGGTCCCCTTGTCTAATTCTCTCTTCCCCTTAATAATTTCAGAAGGGGTGTCATTAATTATAACATAATAGGCAGTAATGGACCCTAAAGAGGAAGGGCAAATTGATGTAATCAAAAGCTTTGTTAAAGTCAATCTTAACAGTGCAAATAGGGGAAGAGCTCTTTCTGGTATATCCCTTTAAGAGTTCATGAGCAATAAAAATGTTATCACCAATGCTTCTATCCTTCATAAAGGCATTTTGATAATAAGATTGAGAACTTTCTTTAAACTCTTTGTTAAGATCTTAGAAATAATTTTATAAATGAAGTTTGTGCATGCAATCGGCCTGAAATCACCAAAGGTAGAGGGGTTAAAAGTTTTAGGAATTAAGCAAAGAAAAGTTTTATTGAACTCCTTTAGGATCACCCCTTTTTCAAAAAACTCATGAATGGCCTCTCTAACCATGGGTCTAGTAATAGACCATGTCTTTTGATAGTAAAATCCATTAAGCCCATCCAGTCTAAGAGCTTTCATCCCATTCATAACAAAGAGAATTACATTAATATCATCTTCAGCAATAACTTTCACCAACTCCCAAGAAGCTTCAAGAGAATTTTTGTTAATTATAATATCTTGGAAAGAGGCCATAGAGGTAGAAGAGTCTAGGTTAGAACCTAGAAGCCCTTTATAGAAATTGACAGCTTCCTCTAAAATATTCAGTTGATCAGAAAGGATTCTCCCATCCATGCTAGTAATAGAGCATATTTTATTGACATTCCTTTTGTCAGATAAGGAATTGAAACAGAATTTGGAAGATCTATCCCCTTCCTTAAGCCAATTAATCTGAGCCCTTTGTTTGATAAGTGAAGAGTGATCTTGGACGACACTTAGATAGCAATCAAGCTCCAACTTTTCCTTTACAAGAAGATCATAATCATTGGGTTAGGAGAGTAAAAATTGAGTTGCAACTAGTCTTTCCTTAGCTACTTGAGTGATAGGGGAGTGAAAAGCTTTCAACTTTTTCAATTATGATTTGATCGCTTTTAGTTTTTGATAGCAAACAAATTGTCTAAAGACAAAGACTTGAACTAATAAACTCCTCTTGATTGCATCATTAAACCCATCCACTTTAACAAGATAATTATTAAATCTAAAAGTATGATGGGTGAAGGACCTCTGGAAAAGACCCTCAATTAGAATTGAGGTATGATTAGAGAAAATACTGTCTAAGAAGATAGCCTTACTGTTGGCAAATTGATGGAGCCAGTCCTCATTAACAAGAGCCTTGTCCAGTTTTTTCCAAATAAACCAAGCATCCTTTTATTTATTACTCCACATGAAAAAGTATCCTTCCTGTTTGACATTATTTACTCCCAAATGATCTACACAAAGTTTAAGATCTTCATTGTACTTCCTTAGACTGCAATTTTCTTCTGCTTCAGATATGTAAATTGTTGAGTTGAAATCACCAGCTATGATTCAGGGACCAGATAGGTTATTTTGAATGCCTCTTAATAAAAACCATAGACAACTCCTTTGAAAACCAGTATTAAAACCATAAACAAAAGAAGAGTGAATAATAGTTCCTTCCAAAATAAAGTGCATCTTTAGATGCATCAGCTGCTTATTGGATAGTAACTCCTCCACTTTAACAAAATTCGCATTGTAACCAATAAAAATTATTCCATAATGATGATAACAGTGGTTGGAAAGAAACCAACAAGGACAAAAAAATATTCACCTTATTCATATTCTCAAATCTTATTTTAGTTTCCAATAGTACTACGATAAAAGATCCAATCCTCACGACAAAATCTCTTAAAGCATTTAGCTTTTTCAGGCGGTTAATACCACGAACATTCCATATTAGGACTGACTTGTCAGAATATTTTTACCTTTGGCCACTTTCTTCCTTCCACTTCTCTATATTCTTGTACTGATCACATTTTGAAAGTTTTCTAGCTCGTTTCCCACAGTTTCCTTGTTATTGTAAGAATTAGTACAAGAATTAGTGTCCTCCTCATGTGAAGAATCCATTTTATCACCAAGGGGTTGGATAGAATTTATTAGTACATCAGCCTCCTTCTAGATGACCCTCTCCCTATCGATAATCTAATCATGTTATGTCATCTTAGCCTTCACCTGGATGTTCATCTCCCTAAAAATTACTTGATCATGTTCTGTCGCCTTAGCATTTAAGGGAGTAGGTGAGCTGTCTCTTTCCATAATTTCTTTTACATTACTTTCTAGATTCAACAGTGATTCATTTGGGCAACTTGGATCAACTTCAAAACCCATTAACTCAACATAATCACCTTTTATAAATACCTTACTGGTTGGTTTCCATGCCTTCCTTTATGTAATGACCGAAGGTTTTGTTGGACCCCAAATTTTTAGTAGATATTAGAAATATTAAAATGAAATGAAATGAGTGTTTGTATATGAATAGTGTTATAGATGTCATTATGCTTTAAGAAAAATTAATGAGAAAAGATTTGAGGACTTTGATATTTGAGTAAATTCGTTTGGGTTATGAAAGTTTA
>JAOTIZ010000202.1:7463422-7476047 GCA_027123425.1 Erythroxylum panamense | reverse complement strand
CACTGGAGTCGGAGACTAGGGTCGGGATCAGTTCGCGTCTGCATTAGTGTCTTTATGAGTCGTGTGTAAATTCGTATATTCGCAACTTTTACTGAATTGAACTGTTATTGTTTAGGGCCCCAAATTGATTAATGTATAATTAAGATGTGATTACTGAAATTGTGTCTTGAGCGAATGTATTCGTTTTAAGTGGACCCAACTGTTTATTGAATCGTGCGTTTGTGATTGGTTCTAAATGTTTTAAAAATTGCATACTGTGGTTTCTGCCGGAATTGAGTGCCGTAGCCTACCAATCTCGTGTGGCGCGGACTCGGATATCACCTACGATATTGGGTTCGGGTCCTGTGGGGTTGGGGTGTTACATAATATCTTTCCTAAACCTTTAAATTGTATTAAACAAAGGCTAGGTTATTCAATCTTTTGTGTTTCAATATTCTAATCATTTTCTTGGAATAGATGAATTCAAACGTGTTCCAAATCTTTTCGTACCTTATTGCACTCACACATTGACTTAGCATTTGAATTGCAAACTTTTGCAACTTTGGAACACCACTTCCAAATTGATTCCACCAAGCAACTATAAGACAACATTACAAACAAAATAAAATGATGATTAATTTTCAACAAGTAACAAAAGGGGAAAAAATACCTTAATTAAGTTTGTCTCTTTGATAAATAACAATTGGCATCTCACAGTCACCATAAGCATCCTTATAAATCTCCATTTATAAGCTTATGAGATCTTACATTATCTCATGGGCAATGATTGTTATAATAGTTAATAACATTCTCCTATTAACTTTAGTTTGTTTGTAAAATTTGGTCAGAAATAGACACTAAAAGTAAAACATGCCTCAGCTATAACAAGAGAGAGTCAAGTCGCCCTTCCCATATCTCATTGATGACTGCAAGATAAGATGTGTACAAAGAATACCTATTTTCATATTTTCCTTGATTGCTTCCTTCGCCCTCTCTACATCATTAAAAAAATCTATTGTTGCCTTCTCATCACTATCAGCCAAACGAAATAACCTCACCAAAGGCTCTTAAACTCAAATGACAAATTAATATTGAGACCAAAATTCATTATCTTTAAGTATAATTCTATAAACCTTCAATCCAACATTAGAAATGTTTACAAAATGCTAAGATACAATCCATATATCACTTATAAATATTTGTTTCAACTCTTTCTTCATTAGAATAAACACTAAAGTAATAAAAAAATTAGTTACAAATCTTGTAATATCATGACAACACAAATTCTTACATTAGTGATATCCTTTCTCTTTAAATTTCAGACCCATGCATGATTATCGATGAACTTGATCACCATTTTTACTTTCTGTACAGTCTTATCAATAATCGAAAAATACCTATCGTCTCCTATATTTTCCAACATTAAGTTAATGTAATCTGTAGAACAAGAGTCTAATAAAAAGAATTATACTTGCTTTATAATCTTCTTCCAATTTTTTTATAAGCAAAATTATTATCAGTAATAGCTAAACAATATTTTATAACACAATTTCATTCACAATTTCATTCACAACTTCATCAAATATTTGAAATAGAGTATCAACATGCCAAATAAGGCCAAATGCATCAATAGACTTTGAAAACATTATCTCCATTGCAAAATAAAATAAAAACTAATAATAGATTTATGTCTTCTATTTGTCCAACCATCAAATATGATTGAACGCTTATAAGTAGCCCAAGTCATTCTTCTTCCATCTAAATAATTTTTTATTTCATAAATAGTGCTCCTTAAAAATTTACCTCTGTAGTCATCAATTGAAGGAGCTTGTATCTTAGATAGTAAGAGGTAACGGCATCCATTATAGGCTGATAACAATAAGATTTGATAGCATTAAATGCTATCCTAAATCATACCACCTTTTAGCCATTGTCATGTCCATATTATGAGTCACTTCTCTAGATTGTAAGATACTACAAATTGAAGCTTGAACTCTAGGAGTTGTTCATGGTGTAATAAAGTTAAACACTTGTCTTCTTCTTTTCTTAACATCAGGTGCAATATTTTCTTCTTGTTGGGTTGGAATACTATAACCTTTAGCATTCCTATTATCATCTTGAACACAAACAAAAGAACTTCCACTACTAATTTATTCAATCTTTGCCTTTTATCTTTCTTATATTGATACTCTTTAAGCAAAGTTTTCATTTTCCATTTCACAGTATGACTCACTTTCTTATAAGGCTCCACATCATCTTTAATCCCAACTAAACGCTTCTTTAATCTAGTGACTTCCCTACCTTGTAAATGCTTGCTACCCTGCAAACAAATAGTATGGTTTTTTATTCTAGGGACTAATCTAGCATGAACTCAAGTTGGATCATTGAATCTTTCTATACCTGAAACGATTAAATTATCAAGTGTATTTGAACTTTCCTACATTTATTTGTAAAAATAAATAAAGAAACGTATCAAAATTAACTTAATAACTTTGTATCAAAATCAAGTTGTGTATAATAATAGGAAGAAATAGATCAACAATAGTTTCTCAACAATCATATGATATATACATGCAAGTGACCTTTATAAAATTATATGAATGATTCCTTAAGAAAATTTGATGATTAAGCATATTCTTTCTAAGAAATTATAGTGCTTCTTAACCAAAATTCAACCATACATTGAATGCTACACTTTAACAACTATAATCCATTTTATATGATTACACAGTTTAAACATAAAATCACAACTCACAATTATAACTCGTTTCGTGTAAATGAGTTATAATATTTAGGGATAATTTTTTAAAATTTACAACTTAGTCTAAATTTTTTTA
Source organism: Erythroxylum panamense (assembly GCA_027123425.1). Taxonomy (NCBI): domain Eukaryota; kingdom Viridiplantae; phylum Streptophyta; class Magnoliopsida; order Malpighiales; family Erythroxylaceae; genus Erythroxylum; species Erythroxylum panamense. The sequence continues at coordinate 7,473,231 of JAOTIZ010000202.1, read as the reverse complement.
AAAATTATATTTCAGTCCCAAATAATTGCAAGTATTTTGGTACCGACTAATGGTACAAAATTAGTGGCTGCCATATTGATTTTTTTAGTACTGGCCTTTACTGTTCGTTTGTGGAAACGATGGCTCTTTTTGGATATGATTCTTCAAACTTGGTTTCGGTCATTACAGGGACATCATATAGTTATCTGCCTGATTTCGAAACTTTCAAGTTTAAAGGTAGTTCTTCTTCGATAGAAACCATCCTGCTCCTTTGGTCGCTCAAAAAATCTCTTTTGTATTTGTCCTCTCTCTAACTTCATCGGTTCACCCGTTGAGAATTCTGCTGTAAACTACTCAATGATATTGGCATTTTCCGTATAAAAAACTATAGAGAAAAGCTAAAGCAACCCAAAACTTGTATGCATATATTTTATAATTAGTTACATATGTCTAGGTATAAAACTGAAGATATGCTCGCGACAATCTAAAGCCAGCCATTACGTCTCGTTCGTTGTTTGGCCGTCCCAGTAAAGAAGGTAACTTGTGACAAAAAGCACATGAAACTAATGAACTGAAGGGAATTGTTTGTTTAGTTATGTCATTTATATCATCGGAGGACTGGTTGAAGTGTAGATATGCCCTTGAAGTAAACCGGCCCCATGAGTATCTGCCCACCTTTAAGGCCGGCTATGGTAGTAAAAATGCCTTCTTATTTGCTATTCGTGTAGATAAAAATCAACCAAAATTAGTTACTTCCAACAAATGAAGAACGGATTCATACCAAAGAGAAAATAGACACTGAGTAAGCGTTTAGTTTGAACATGGAGTTAGCTATGAATATGGGTATAATAGTAAAAGATGATAGGAATAGATATGAAAAATAAAAAAATGATGTTTGGTTTGTAACTTGAGTTTCTGTATTAATACTAATAATATTGTTTGATTTGTTGCATTAATAGGAATGAAAGATAATATAATACCATTTTTACCCTCAATAAAAATGAAAATAATTTTCCCTTCATATGTTTATTGGGGCTATCTCCATTTAACATCAAATTAAAACAAAGGATTTCAAAAAATATATCTGGAGGTGCAGAACAAAAAATTCATTCATTGATGAGATGTGATAAGGTAGAATGAGAGATCATAAGGAATTGAAACGTGAGAGGTGATAAAGAAATAAAGAGGATGGTAGGGCAAAGGCTAGGAATAAAAGAGTAAAAATAAATGTGATAAAAACTTAGATTGGAATGAAACCTCGATACCTACCCCCTTTTGTTGGTTTAGTAGATTCCCAAATTTAATTGAATAAATCAATTTCCAAGGAATTGAAAACCTCAAAATAAAAACTATTTTTTACAATTATTCCATTCATTCATTCCCAAATCCTCAAACCAAACGCCCCCTAAATCTTTGAGTAGTCCCATATTCTAAAAGTATGCTATGTAAGTTTATCCACAACAGAAAGTTGTGCACCTTAATATTTTCAAGATTTATACTTGGCTGCCATGTTTGTAGGAATAGAGGAAGTTGTGCTATGTGCCAAGGACCTTCCTCCACAATCTTACTTGCTGCATCTTGAGAGGTAAAGGAGAATAAAACCATATTATCTTCTGTAAGAAGTACATTAGTGAGTCCTCTATTCTTCCAATAATTGACTACCTATTTTTGAATGATAGACAATGCAGGTATCTGTTCCATGAAGAATCCCAAAAGGGAGGATTCCCAGATTTTTGCTCCATTCCTCAGGTTCTCGATGTCTGGTACCACAACTGACTTGCCATCAATGACCTTTGGTGGGTTATATTGAAAAGTGACACCAGAGGGCTCTCCCACTACCTATTTCTAGCTTTTGTTCTAGGGATGATTAAGTGAAGAAGATATAGGGGAGGGTTGCTTGGGTTGCTGGGTTGTATTTTGAGTAGAATAAGGAGGGAGTGAGATGGAGGAAGAGGGTACAAGGTTCTGTTTAGTTTGCTAGTTAAGGATTTGAGTGTGAAGCTAGGTTTACGTTGAGAGATAATCAGTAGACAAAGGTTGGGCAAATGGAGGGAGGAGGTGGAATGGCATGAGAAAACTATGCAGAAAGGACTAAGCTTGAAGGAACAATATGGAAAAACCAAAACTGAAGAAAATCAATGTAGTAAGAAGGCAAAGCATTTTCTCTCAATGAGACATGATTTTGATTAAACGACTAACTCATTTATATAAAATTATACGGTTCAATATTTAAAAAAATTCTTTATATTTACTATTTTATAATTTTTATAAACTTTTTATTAACTTCTTTTTTTTTCAAAAATCATAAATACAGCAATTAAGATTTTACATAATTGAAATATTAGATTATAAAATATTAAAACTAAATAATTGATATATGATTAAAGAGAAAAGGAACTATTATTTTTAAAATTTTATCATAAACTAACATTTAATAATTAGTGTAGCATATTAACTTAAGTATAGAAATTTTGTTAAAGTTTTTAGCTATAAATATCATAAAATAAAAAATTGCCTAATTCAACTCGAAATAATCTCTTTATGAAATTGTAAAAGAAAAATGGTTTACAATCGATAATATCTCTCAATTCTTATAAAATGAAAAGCTTTATATATTGAAACAGTCCTTTAGTCAATTAAAAACGGTATTTTTATTAATTAAGAGTAAAATTATAAATCTTTCTGCATTTCGCATATTAATAAGATTTACATGAATTATTACTTTTAGAATTTTGACCAGTTCCAAGAGACGAGAATATGAAGACATCTTAAAGTAAACACCTGAAAATAGTGCCCGAGTAATCTAATATCTGACAAACTGACCTAATAAGGTAAAATCATAAAACAGTCTGAATCGGGCCACAAGGCTTCTACAAAATGGAAGAAACTTCTGGAACCTCTCTTCTTCTTTTTTTTCCCCTCATAAAGCATAAACATAAAGCTAAACCCTAACCCCTCTGGTTCATTTCTAGCCTCCTTTCCTTATCCTCTCAAGACCTGTTTCTTAAAGCTAACAGCTTCTGTAATTTTTGTGGGAGAAGAAAAATGGCGACTGCAAATGCAATCTCTACTGCTTCTATTTTCTGCTCTCCCAAACAGGTACTACTCCTACTCCTACTGGTTATTAGGTCCTCATTACTTGAGGAAAGTGGTAGAGAAAACTGGAATGTGATTGTTAAATTTAGGATTCTCCCCAAGTTCCTAGCTTTGTACTGTAAATTATTAATTTCAGCCAATTGTGATATACCTGTTTATGCTTTTGCATTCATTTAGGGGGTTCTGAGAAGGCGAGTGAATCAAAGAGTAAACTACGGGCAGCCGGCCAGAAGATTTATGGTTAGAGCTAATGCAAAGGAAATTGCTTTCGATCAGAAGTCGAGGACAGCTCTCCAGTCTGGGATTGATAAGCTTGCTGATGCTGTTGGGCTTACTCTTGGTCCCAGGGGTAACTATTTTTTTCAACCTTGTTGCCCATGTTTGAGACATTACTTGTCTTGGGTATAGGATGGATGGAGAGCTAATGCTTCTCCATATGCTGTTTGGAAATGTTCAAATGTCCTTTACCATGTCTTGTGAGTTGCGAAGCTTTGCTTCAAAATTGTTCTCGTCCTTTATTGGTGATGTTGCTTTTATTTACAACAATTTCTGAATATGGGAAAGGATTAATGAATGTTTTATGTGTTTTGCAGGGAGAAATGTTGTCTTAGATGAATTTGGGAGTCCAAAGGTAGTCAATGATGGGGTAACAATTGCCCGAGCTATTGAGTTGCCCGATCCCATGGAAAATGCTGGTGCAGCTCTTATAAGAGAGGTGGGGCTTCCTTATCAATGTTCACTCACTGTTAATATATTAGCTAAATTGTAATGGCTGTATCATTCGTGTATTTACTGGTTCTGTGTATTGGGTTGCAGGTTGCCAGTAAAACTAATGACTCTGCTGGTGATGGAACAACAACTGCATCAATCCTTGCAAGAGAGATGATTAAACTAGGATTGTTGAGTGTCACTTCTGGTGCAAACCCTGTCTCAATAAAAAAAGGTATTGACAAAACTGTACAGCGCTTGGTGGAGGAACTAGAGAAGAAGGCTAGGGCTGTAAAAGGTCGTGATGACATTAAAGGTATTTTAATTTATGTGAGGATTATATTGTGTTTCTTTTTATCAATGATTCGGCAATTTGTAACTGGTATTGTACTGTGTTCGTAGCTGTCGCTTCCATTTCTTCTGGGAATGATGATCTTGTTGGGACTATGATTGCTGATGCAATTGACAAGGTTGGGCCTGATGGCGTCCTGTCGATAGAGTCGTCATCTTCATTTGATACAACAGTAGAAGTTGAAGAAGGAATGGAGGTGTGCATGTGTTGAGAAGTTCATGATTTACACTTATTATTGATTTATTGTTATCTTCTAACTTTACCTGCTTATACTCTTGACTTTCTTTCTTGTTTTTGTTTGATGATTGCAGATAGATAGGGGTTATATTTCCCCTCAATTTGTGACAAATCCTGAGAAATTGATTTGTGAATTTGAGAATGCAAGGGTTTTGGTGACGGATCAAAAAATTTCAGCCATAAAGGATATAATTCCTTTGCTTGAAAAGACTACTCAATTGAGAGCTCCTTTACTGATAATTGCGGAGGATGTTACCGGTGAGGCATTAGCTACCCTTGTTGTGAACAAGCTCCGGGGCATCCTCAATGTTGCCGCCATCAAGGCTCCTGGTTTTGGTGAAAGAAGAAAAGCTTTGCTCCAAGATATTGCCATTTTGACAGGTAGGAAGATGTTTTTTTGGAAGCAATCTGGTACTATTTTTTGTAAAGGTTTAGTATATGTGCTTTGGCTTCATACGATTCCCCTTTATTTGTTGGCCTAATATTGTTGATTAATTTGGCTATGTTTTACATATGAACTGCTGTTTTTTTAGCTACACTTTTTGATTGAAAGCCAGATGTTCAATTCCTGTGCGCTATAGACTCTGTTAGGAGATAGTGTTACGGTCTAAATGTACCACATTGGCAATAACAGAGGTTGATGTGGGGTTTATAGGCTTATGGGCCCTTACACCCTTTAAGCTAGCTTTTAGGGTAGGTTCTCCCATAAGACCTGTAACACATAGTTTATACTTTCAGTAAAAGCCAGCTAATGTTTTATTTGGATTAGTCTTTTTTTAAAAATGACTTGGGCATTGGTCAATGTTCATCTGCTGATTGGGGTTCCTCAGGTTGACCCATCTTTCTACATTTTCAGGGGCTGAGTTCCAAGCCAATGATTTGGGTTTGCTCATTGAGAACACATCAGTTGAACAACTTGGCTTGATTAGGAAAGTAACGATAAAAAAAGATTCCACCACCATTATTGCTGATGCTGCATCTAAGGATGAATTACAGGCTAGGATTGCGCAGCTGAAGAAAGAGTTGGCTGAGACAGATTCTGTTTATGACTCTGAGAAATTGGCCGAGAGAATTGCAAAACTTGCTGGCGGTGTTGCTGTTATCAAAGTCGGAGCTGCTACAGAAACTGAGCTTGAGGATCGTAAACTCCGTATTGAAGATGCAAAGAATGCAACTTTTGCTGCCATAGAGGAAGGGATTGTTCCTGGTGGTGGGGCTGCATTGGCTCATTTATCAACTCTAGTTCCTGCAATTAAGGACAAACTTGACGATGCAGATGAGCGGCTAGGTGCTGATATTGTGCAGAAGGTAATACATCTCTGTTCATATGTAGGGGATAATTTGTTTACTAGAATTGACGTTTTTACATTTGAGAATAGAACAATGAGATAAAGAATCTGGAGCCTGAGATCACTTTTTCCTGCACGAAAGCTATAACGCTTCCTTAAAATCATTTTCTATGAGCTTTTATATGGTTTTTTCTGTTCTCTTTTATGTTGATTCTTGCTTCCTATGGACTTGGCTATTTGTAGGCATTGGTAGCACCGGCATCATTAATTGCTCAGAATGCCGGGATTGAGGGTGAAGTAGTTGTAGAGAAGGTGAAGGCTAGTGAGTGGGAGATTGGCTATAACGCTATGACAGACAAGTACGAGAACCTACTGAACGCGGGAGTAATTGACCCAGCAAAGGTCACAAGATGTGGTCTCCAGAATGCAGCGTCGGTTGCTGGAATGGTCCTTACGACTCAGGCCATTGTCGTTGAAAAGCCAAAGCCCAAGGCACCTGCAGCAGCTCCTCCACAAGGGCTCACCGTTTAGACACAGAAATATAGTAGCTAAGATTTGTACTTGAAGAGTGTTCTGTCGGCGGTGAATGTGGTGAGCAGATAAAGAAAAGCTTGGTTCAGTGATTATGGAATGTTATATTATTAGATACGAGGATCTGGAAAGCCTGTAATCAGATTTTTGGCATATAGAGTTGAAGTCCCGTTTCCCATTTCAGCAATATCTATGGTGCATGGATGTTGTCGTAAGTGTTGAGAGAGAAGTGGACGCTCCCAGAAACAACCGGGAAAAGAAAACAACCCAAAGAATAGAGTAGGGATCCTCTGATCACTTTTATACTGTCAAATCCTGTTTAATATGCAAAACGACGTCACTAGACAAGGCAAGCTTGGGCACCCTTTAAACTTGTGTTCAATAATAATATAGGGTTAAATAAAATAGTAAAATTGGACAAGATTTGAAATCCAATGAATGATGATTTCTATATGAGAAGGCTTTAAGTATGGAAGTTTCTTTGCTGGGGACAACTACAAATTAAGGAAAATTGGGTTTGTTGCGAGGAAAATTCTTTCGAACTTTTCGGGCTTAATAGGTTCAAATATGATTTGTAGGGTTTCTACTTTTAATTTTAAATTTTAAATTAATAATAATTAAATAATTTCTAATGAGTTACAAAAATAACTTGTCAGGAAATTAAATTGGAATTTGATTTTGTTTTGATTTTAAATGAATTATAAATTTATACCTTTTTGTAATTTTTCTTAAATTGTTTGTGAAATTATTTCATCATAAGTCTATGTGTTTGGTTTTTAATAATATTTACATAGATACTACAAGTGGAATAGAGAAAGTTAGGTAAAGTGAAAATTTAATCCTATTAATTATTATTATTGTTGATGTTGTTATGTATTTTTAAAATATTTAACACCTAAGACTATTCTACCGCTCCTTTTTCTTATCCATAAATTGAACTAACAATTATGATAAGCACAAAAATGAAAGCTTCTATAAATACAGGTATAAGAATGAAGATAAAAATTCTATAAATACAGATATCCCTAATTTATCGAAACTCATTATTTATGGATAAAGAAAATTTGTTTCAACATAAAAACAACAAAAACTAGAGTATATATAATAATAGATTCAAAATTATAACCTAGCATCACCTATTGGTTCTGTACCTGATTCATAACTAGAAATTTTTTTTGTTCCTTTGTTAATCAGAGATAAAATTTTAGAAATTAGAAATGCCAATATAGAAATGATACTTGATTTTGTTAGAGTGGGATTGAATTTTTAATAATTTAATTAAAATTTTTTAAATTTTAAATTATAATTATAATTAAATATTGATTAAGTTTAATAAGACTTAATATATCATATTTATCTTTATTTACTAAATATTTTATTTAATTTACTTTTTTAAATTTCACTAACTTGTTTAAAATATTTTTCTTTCTTTAATTGTGCTTTGAATGTATCGCTACATTCCAAAATATGTTGGTGAAGTATACACATTGTAATTATTAATTATATTCAAGATTAGATAAACAAAATTTATCCTATTTAATTTATCTTCATTTAGCTATTACCGTTTACTAACTTATTATAATCACTTAAATATTAGCAATATTAAATTGCTTTTGAATAATTTTTTAGTTTATATTTTTTATAATTCAATCATTTCATCCATATTAATGTTTATTCTATTTAATCTAATCATGTTTTTTTTTACATCATTAGCAATTAATTCAATTGAGGGTGAGTTTTGGAGCAACCGATAAAGTTACTCCTTTGTGATCATAAGGTTATAGATTCAAATCAAGGAAACAACTTCTTTGTAAAAATACTAAGGAAAGGTTACATACATTATGACCCTCTTCAGACTCCCGCAAAGCGAGGAGCCTTGTGCACTGGGTATGTTGACTTTAGTAATTAATTTAATTAATGATATTTGAAAACTTTTTAAAGTATCATTCTACTTTAGTCAAAGATCTTTCAAATCAATATTAGTTAAGAATAATGAAATATTCTCCCTAATCACTTTAAGATGATGAATCTCATATTGAATATTCAATTACCTATAGTTGTTTTTTTTTTGGAGAAATCAATTACCTCTATATAGTTGATATATATCTAATAACCTACTGATTAAGCTGACGAGAATATGTTATAAGTAGTATCAAAATATAAAAATACTTATATGAGATATTTTAAACATCTCAAGTCGAAGAATTACTTTTATAATTATCGCAATAAAAATTTTTATAGACATACAAGTAATGTTTTAAATAAAATTTTTGGCAAAAAGGTAACTTTTGATTCTAAGTTTTTCACCAGTCGACAAGTTTAATCTTAACATTCCAGAGTGAACAATTATAACGCTAACATTTGGAAAACATTAAAGTATAACCTCACCCTAATGGAAAATTCTAACCTTTTTGTTAAGTGCATTTGTTCTATTATTAATTATGGGATCCACCATTTATATTAAACATTAAACAAATCATTTTTGTTAAACAGAGGGATTAACAAATTGGTAAACAAAACGATATTACCTTCATAGCTTTGTTTACCCTTTCTCTGAAATCCCTCTGACCCTCCCTCGTCATATTCTGTTTGAGCGTTTGGAATCGTTCACCGTCTGGAATTTGTCAATGTTTGGAATCCCTTACCTTCTCATATCTCTTCTCATTCGTCGCTATCATTATAAGGTGAGGAGGCATTGCATTGGGAGAGAATTCGCCGCAAGCATCATCGTATAAGAATCGCTCTCATAGGTGAGTGCCCGTGTTATTTGGTTTAACATTAGATGGGTATGGCATGTTTTGTCTGTTAGGTGGGTTTTGTTGTGTTCACCGTCTTGATATTGAGCATTTTGATTGGTATAGCAATTGAGTATTTCGTTGGTGATGATTAATTATCCTCATTCATCCTGCCTTTACTGATAGCTACATTATTTTTGGCGTATACATTACTTTAAATCATCCCCAATCATATGTCTATTTTATGTTCGATTTAATTTGTAAGTAGTATCTTATTTTATACATCATGATTTGGTGCTGAACAGTAGCATTAAGTAGTATGATGAAGTTTGTTTGAGACAAGAGTTGTGATTTTGACTGTTTAATAAATGAGGCTACATGTCTATTACAATAAAAAAGGAAATATGGAATTTCGATCTCATACCTCCTGTTATTAATGTTGAGAGATTCAAATCGGTAAGAGGACTCTTCTAAGCTTTTAACAAACGCAATAAGATGATTTGTGCAAAAAAAAGCTAAACTTAGGGACCTAATATCGTTTCCCAGATTTTATACTTTCTGTTGTCTTCCATCAAAATAATAGAAGGAGGTGATGGTTCGCAATAAAAGGTCGTGAAGTTTCAAAATAAACAACGACGACTCATCTTAAGGACATCGCTGGGTAACCAAGGGACAACATGATGATGTTGAGGAGAGGTATTAAAAACTACATTACTAACTTTTGGATAAAGATGTACGAGAGTTATATACAGTGACGGAACTAGGAATTTAAGATAGGATGGCCCAAATAAAATATAGATTTCATAAAAATTTTCATATCAAAATTAAATAAAAAATAAAGTTTTATTAAGAATATAAAATAGTTAAAATTACAATGATCCT
>JAOTIZ010000202.1:7439042-7454289 GCA_027123425.1 Erythroxylum panamense | reverse complement strand
GAATGGGATGATTTATCTGAATTCGGCCTGCTTGTTGAAGAATGTAAGGCCCTTCTCCATACTAGACCAGATGTTCATGTCTGTTGGATCCGTAGGTCTCGTAATTGTGTTGCTCATCGTTTAGCTAGGAATTCGATCTCATTTGGTCCTTTTATGTCTTTCACCTTTATTCCTGATTGTATTCGTTCTTTCTTTGAGTAATGAATTTGATATATTCCCCTAAAAAAAAGTGATATCATTGATAGTAACACTATCATTGAGACAAAGTATGCATAATTAGTTATGCTAATAATATTGTTGCTTATAAATTTCTTATTTTGAAAAGTGATGTCATTGATAATAGCTATCATTTAGACAAAGAATGCATAATTTTTTGAACATATTTTTCCACTCTTTGAGATAACTTCTTATGTGTCCACTGTTACTATTGATTGTGAAAACTCTAACAAGTTGTTGACTTTATTTTACAAAGAAGTCATTTAAAATAAGCTTGACTTTATTTTAAAAAATAAAATTTGGGATTTAATAGATTAACCACCAAGTGCTAACCTATTGGTTGCAAATGAATTTTCAAAAGAAAATTTAAACTAATGGTTCTATTGAGAAACATAAAGCTTGTTTGGTTTCTAAAGATTTTACTAAAAACTTGATATTGATTATTTTAGTACTTACACACTTGTAACTAGAATTTCATCAATTTTGTATTTTGATTGCTTTAGCTTTTATCCATAATTTATTTATTCACAAAATAAATGTCAAATTTACATTTTAAAATGGTAATTTCAATGAAAAAATTTATATGGTACAATCTAAAGGTTTTTACCTGGTTTGAAAACAAAGTTTGTAGTTGCAAAAATATTTGTATGGTCTTAAACAAGCCCTAAGTAGTGACATGAAAAATTTGATCAAGTTCTATTAAGTGAAGATTTCTCTTCTATTGACGTGGTTAAATATGTGTATACTATAGTTATTGATGGAGAATGTATGATTATTAGTTTATATGTGGATGACTTACTAATTTTTGTTACTAGTATTAATGGTGTATGTAGTACTAAAAACTTCCTATCTTTACATTTTAATATGAAAGATATGCGGGAAGCTTTTGAGTGTTAAAATAATAACGAATACATTTGGTATAATGCTATCACGAGACCATTAAGTTGAAAACTTATTAAGAAGTTCAATTTTTTCGATGTGAAACTAGTTTGTACTCCTTATGATGCTAACACTCTTTTGGTTAAAAATATAAGTGATATTGTGGCTCAGTTTAAGTATGCTTAGATTTTTTTGAGTTTGATGCATTTAATAAACATTACATGATTTGATATAGCTTATGATGTGCGTAGATTGAGTAAGTATACTCACAATCTCAATTGTGATCATTGGGCTGCTTTAGTCAGACTAATGAAATATTTGAGAAGCACTATGAATTATGATATTTTATACTGTAGGTTTCCCTCTATATTAGAAGGGTACAATAATGCTAACTGGATCTCTAATTCAGATGAGATAAAATATACTAGTAGATATGTATTTTCTCTTGATGGAGGTGCAATAACTTAGAATTCGGTAAACAAAAAACGATTATTTCTAAATCAACAATAGAATCAAAATTTATAGCCCTATAGTTAGTAAAAAATGAGGCTAAATGGTTAAGATATCTTTAGGAATAAAACTAACACATTCTGTGTCTAAGCATTGTAATTGTAAGGTTACAATAGTGATTTCAAAAATTCTACTTATTATTCCTACTTTCTTTGATAAAAGAAGAGTTTGTTGAATGCTAGAGAGTCTCCTTCAATCTGCAAATGTGAGTTAGAATAAATTCTTACGAACAGTTATCTTTTTGCCTCCTCAAACTCAAGTTGTTTTCTTGTTTTATTTTCTGTCACATGATCTTTTTCAGTTTTAAGTTACATGATTATTGAGTTTTCTTTGGTTTATCATTGATTCAGTAGCTTTGTAACTTAACTGAATCTTTGATTTTACCAAATAGAATAAAAAAATAACATTAAAGTTCTTAGATATTATTCAAAATATAAATATGTTTTTCCAATTGCAAATATGCAAAATTTTCTCAATTAACTCAAGTTAAAAGAAAACAGTAAAAAACGTTTTACTGAACCTCCTTCTAATTTCATATATTGAAATAAAAAAGTCAAAGTCTAACATATCTTAATATACAAGGCAGGCTCTTGCTTTGTAAGAATTTAGAGAAGATTATAATATACGCAGTTTTATTTATATTTAAAAAATGCTATTTTTGTGATTGGAACTTGTAATTTAGTGACTACAAAGAGTAGTCGTACCTCACTCTATTATTTTATATAATGAAATAAGAAGGACAATTGTTATTATAAAATAAAATTAAAAAAAGCGCTTTATCTAGAAGAAGCATCTCAATTGTAAATTTAAAATGAAAAAAAAAGAATAAACTCATTCAAAAAAGAGGTTCGCCTACTCCATAATGACAATAATTAAGGCGGGCATGATAGATGGCGCGACGAATGTGATTGCGCCGAACCTTTCGAAATTGCAAATGAGAAAGCCCAAAGCAAGGCACCACAACCATTTAAAGTCAACTGTCTCTTTTTCTTCGATCTGCGTAACAAAACCGTCCATATAGCTGTTTCATTAATTCAGCTTTAGATTAGAGAACAATAATTCATTTTGTAAAATAATACTTAATATATTGCAAAAATAGTGGTTTGAGTATTGGTTTGGAAAGCCATTGTTTTATTCTTAAAACCACATGGCATGCCACGGACAGGGAGGTGGCTTCTTCCGTTGGACGTCAATTCAAACGTTGCGGATATATTCCATTCGCTTAATTCCTTACACCTTCAAAATTTTTATGACTCTAATCTCATAGCACATGTGAGTTGGTAAGGAATTTTTTTAGTTTAAGTGAAGTCGTGAGTTCGAACCTTTCTTCATGTATGCAGCCATTTAAAATTTAGAGTCAGGACTTTGCCTCTCGAAAAAGACCTACTCGGTTCGAGCAAAAATTAGTCTAAATATAAATAACTTAAAAGTACCTTTCTATAATTAGGACCTTCCTAAAATATCTCGTGAACCAAAAAAAAAATTCCACGACTCTCCCCGACTGCAACTCCAACACCAACTCAAACGCCATGTGCAGTTTCCCCACAAAAAAAAAAAGGAAGAAACGGAGGGACCATCTGTTCATGCTTTCTTATGTTTGCTTATCATTACAAAAATCTACATCAAAATTGAACATGAATCTCCAGGCAGTAGGTAGGTCCCCGGTTCTCGTCTCATAAATTTCCAAAGGAGCATGCGTTTATGATTAGATTGTTATTAATCAAATCATATTAAGCCACGACATTATTTCTTTATCTCAGTTGTGTCGTCCATATCATTACCGATTACTGTTAATTTCCGGTATGCAAAAAGACATAAAAAGAAAGCTATGACATGATTGTGCGTTTACTTTTACTTTTGTTTTCTTTGCTCGTGCCATGGAAGTCGGAAGTCCTAGTTAGACCGCAATAGATGGATCCCATTCCAAAGATTAGTTAAAAACGGTTTTTATTTTTAATAATAAAAAACCTTAGAATGGGCAAAAAGTCTTGGGATGACGGGATTTAATAATATGGACCATTGGGATCTCATTCCATGTCTAATTGAAGGCGGTTTTAGTTATAGTTTAGGAAAGCAAAGCCTTGGAATGGGCAAGCAGAGATGTTTGAAGTCACATGGTCCATTCTCAACCAATGTATGATTTCTTTATTGACCCATTCTATGATTTCTTTATTGACCCATTCCTAGCTTTCTTTCTGGAATTTTTACTATTCATCCCCGGTACGACTGAAATTATTTTGAGCCCATGCATAAAATATCTTTTATCGTGCTAAGGTAACACAACATGATATCTATATATATATATATATATAGGACTCGGTTGGTCCACCTCGGAGGCATGACAGTGATACACCAAATAATGGTACCATGTTAAATCACCATTGGATCTCTTTTCCTAACCTCGTAGTCACGAGTTCAGCTGGTGTTAGGTGTTGTCGGTAGTTAGGTTAGATTGACTATGCTTATTCTAGTTTCATTACAAACTATCGATCGTTTGTCTAAATTAGAAATTGTACTAATTTAATGAAAGTAGATGATATTTATTATTTAATGTAAAATCTTCCAGTTTTTGTCTATTTCGTAAAATAATGTGGAAAATTTGTTTCCTAGAAGTACTTTTTATTGAATAGTTAGAATAGCTCAAACTATATTTGTTTATTCTGCACATTTTTTCTCTTCGTGTACGTAAGGAGCAACCTAACTCTTGTAGATCGACAATGTACAAATCTCACATGGTTGAATGTCTTTGTCTGATCCATCCTCCGTAAGGGAAAGGAACAAAATGAGAGTAATTTGGGTTATTCGGTGACGGAGCCTTCTTGGTTCACTGTGAAGATTATATTAAAAGGGCTGGTTAAACTCCTGTACGAATTTTACGGCAGTTACTAGATGATATTAGGGTGGGAGATATAACTAATTAATTCCTAAAAAGAACATTTAAGTAAAATTCTAAAGGATTAATTACCAAAAAAGCTTAACCTTTCTTTAATTTTTAATTATAGTCCGAGCCTTTAAATTAAAGATAAAATGTTTAAATTTTTAATTTTTTTAAATTATAGCCTAAACTTCAAAAAATAGCAATAAAATATTTAAATTTGTATTTTTTTTTCAATTCTAACCAAACGTTAGTGTTTTCGTTAAATTTGCTAATGTAGCTTGTCATGTGATTTAAAAATCTTAACAATTAATACACATAAGTTAAAATTAACACAACACATAAAGATTAATGAAACGACGTTATTTAATCACATAATTAAAACGTTGTTGTTTAAAAATAACTTAAATAAGATTATGCAGCCCTAAAGACCTTACACTTTAATTTAAGTTTCTTCTTCATTTTTAATTTGTTCTTTCGACGCCTTCACCCTTAAATATTTAGATTACGTAACTTCGATGCTCTCATAATAAGGACATTAAAAGAACGAACTAAAAATAAAAAAATTAATGGTGTATTGCGCTGTAATGCGAAAGTAGTTTGGAGTGTTAGAAAAATAAACATAAAACAAAGGACTGATAATATCAAGAGAATGAAATGTAACATTGGGCAAGAATTAAAGAAACTTAAAAGTATCAACATTTTATTGCCACCTTTTTAAGTTTAGGTTAAAATTAAAAATTAAAAAATTAAAAATTTTATTATACTTTTTAAAGTTTAAAGATTAACGTAGGTTATTAACTCAATTCTAAATAATAGAATTCTTTATTAGTCTGGCACTTAAATGAGAAAACAGAAACAAGCACAATGGAAACACAATTTATAGCCGCTGATTTAATTGGCGTGAAGTCCCTTTCCTGTTTGATCCTTTCAAAAAGAAAGTGACATCCTTATCCAAGTTCCCCCTTACATGACCACAAAAATTACCGATAGTGCCATTCATTGATATTCGGGCAGGGCCCCACTTTCCCTTCTGCTATAAAAACCAAACCAAGAGAGAGGTTAATCCCATTATAGGAATTTCAATTCCAATCCAACCCCAAATCAGTAATTTAACGAAAGAAAACAGAGGCTGTTTTTTAAGAGACGGACACAGAAGAAGGGTAGTAAGAAATAGACTCGTGGGGGGGCTTGTTTTTGCGATGCGTGGACAGGTGACATAGACATGGCGCGATCCTTCTGCTTCTTGTCATCAAATGTCGGATCGTTGATGCTCTTCTCCGCTACCATAAACCCTAACCGTCTCTATCTCCGATCATAATTATATTTTGTTTCCCGGTCATTCTCGGACTCACCGGAATCAACTCCCCATCGGTTTTTGTACATATTCCAGGTCCGTTTCTATACCTGCATTGCTCTTCGATTACCTCCACCTGCGTTTCCTACGTGTTCAGTGATGAGGTTGTTGATGCTGACTAGTTTCTTTTTTTGTTTGGTCTTCTTTGCATGTGAAGCAGTTGGTTTTGTTTTTTGCTTGGGAAATTGATTTGGAACTTTAGTGTTTGGTTTTCCAGAATAATGACGGAGGTGGCGAAAGTGCTGTACATAGTGGTCGTGGATGATGAAGACAAAAGAGATAATGGAAAAGAGTCGTTTCGGTACACGCGTCCGGTGTTGCAGAGCACTCTGCAACTCATGGGATGTAAAGCTCGTCATGCTTTCAAGGTATATAGACGTATATGTATATGTATGTATAAAGTGGCTAATCATCTTTTTTTAAAATCAGTTTGGCGGTCACTTTAAGATGTTGCCAAGTTGGCAATTAATAGTCTGTGCTTGTGATTTGGTTGAACGGATGTTTTTAGTGGATCTGGCTTTAAATTTGAGTTTGTTTTGTAAGCTTGTAAGTGAGATCGGTCACCTGTTAGCGTATAGATTTGCTTTAATGTTGGATCTGGAGGTAATGTGCTGAATATCGTTTAGCAGAAGTCAATAATTATGAGATGGTTTGTTTCTGTATTGAACTGTTTGGAGTTGTTCTTATTGTGGTTTTGTCTGTCCTAAAATTCATATTGCCTGTGCATATTTGTTACTCTAGGAGTCCACACATGTGGTAGATTTCATGATGTAGTTTCAGTTGGACGTGTTTGTGCTCTTGAAACCACTGTGGTTTACTTCTTCATGTTTCCTTGTCAAACCTACTTAGTTTTTGATAGCTGTGGCAGATTATTGTGTCATCTTCTGTTAGTAATTACATTTTTATTTGTGAATCATGGCCTACATCATTTGAAGGTTAGCACTTTCACTTTTTAGTAATCTTGGTAGTTGTCAGCTTTTCGTATTGGAATTTGTCGCATTTACTCTCCTCTTTGTCCGATTTCAGGAACATTGTCGTTTACTTGATTTGTTGTGATATTTTCAACTCATATTTCTGCGGGAATTACTTAGTTATTTCATTATGCATTGTCCTTGTTGTTAATTGGTGACACTTTTACTCTCTTTTACAGCCATTGTTTCCGTTGACTAGTTAGATGGTCTGAATTAAACACAATCTATTCTCCTTTTCTGATGAGCGTTCTCTTTCTTTTTCCAGATTAGCCAAAGGGTTTTTGAAAAAATAAGAAGTGAATCGTCAATCAACCCTCTGCTGCCAAAAGCAGTGGACACATCAAGCCTTGATTCTTTGAAAGGCAATTCTATGAAACAAGGTGGTTCTTCCACAGTTGGCAACTTGGGTAAAGTACAGGTGGCAAAACATTTCGACTCTGACATGGATGATAAAAGTCTACCATTTGAATTGTATAAAAGGCGTACAACTGTAATTGTTAGAAGAGAAACTTTCTTAAATGTCGTTTGCGATGCTCTTACTGAATATAAGTATGTAGGTCCTAAACAAAGGGTGGACCTAGTTTTGGCATGCAGGTAAAGTGTCAAACTATCACTGTTCAATTAAAATTAGAAGTATTGCTAGGCTTCATTTATGGTGCTCTTTTTCGCAAATACATGGCCTTCATTATATTGTTGTATATGCATTGTTGCTGAAAGAACACATTGCGATGCTTTATGGTTTGTGAGGCAAACAGAAATTCGCTACTGGTATGAAGAATAAAAAAGTCATTTCTGTCTTATTCCCTGCTGTAATGCGTTCTGTGCATTGTTTTGCTCAAGTATCTGTGGAGGAAACCCATTTTCTGCCTTTTCCATTTTTAAAAAACATTCTGAGCTAGTATTTTTCCAATTTTCCAGCTTAGTTATGGTTGATATGTGCTTATCATAAAATGTCATTGGAATAGCTGTTGTATATGCATTTTAAATATGAGCTTCTTCTTTACCAGTAAATAGAACCAGATCTTACTTATAAAAAGACAATCCTCCACATTGCTCTGATGAAGGAGCATATGCTTCAATCCTCATTTCTGGGGCAGTTAAGTTACAGAGGATTCTTCTTATTTTTAAAAGTATAAATTGGCTTGTCTACTTCTCTAATGGGTCTGTATCGTGTATTGGAATTAATATACAGGTTGTAATTACTGTAGTGAGACACAATAATTAAACCATTTACTTTGTTCAGATTTGAATTTCATTTGAGTTAGTAAAACTCTATTATGGCCTTTTCTTGTTCTTATCTTCAGGCTCTTTGTAGAATGCTCTTTCCTCTTAAGACTCGTTTTCCTTAAAGTTACCTCACATAGCTTAAGTTCCTGATATTTTGTGTTTTATTACAGAATCAGAGAAAGGAAAGAATCTGTGACAGTGCTGTTGTGTGGGACTAGTGGCTGCGGCAAATCAACTTTGTCTGCATTGCTGGTAACACCTCTAATTTTGAACTAGAAATTGTACTTGTTAGTTTTGCGATTGCCTTTTTTAATTGAAATGAGATTGCGTTTTTGTGAATATACTTCAATATTTCTCTTTCTTTAATGCAGGGTAGTAGGTTAGGAATCACAACGGTTATATCCACTGATTCCATCCGCCACATGATGAGGAGTTTTGTGGATGAGAAAGAAAATCCTCTGCTGTGGGCTTCAACTTACCATGCTGGAGAGTATTTGGATCCATTTGCTGTTGCAGAGGCAAAGGCTAAAAGAAAAGAAAAAAAATTAGCAGGCATTGCAAGTGTACGTCCCAAGGAGGGAGGAGTGGATGGACGTGCCGCAGGAAAATCTCTAGAGGTCAGTAATGGTACTGATCTGATTAGTCCTAAACAAATGGCCATCGAAGGGTTCAAGGCACAAAGTGAGATGGTGATTGATAGTCTTGATCGTCTGATAACTGCCTGGGAAGAGAGAAAAGAGTCTGTTGTTGTTGAGGGTGTTCATCTGAGTCTTAATTTTGTGGTAAGCAATTTGCCTTCCTTTTCTTATGTTACATCTAACCTTTTACTCTAATCTTTCTTCGTTTTTGTATCAACATGACTTATCACCTTCTCCATTGGTATCATTGTCTAGATGGGCCTCATGAAGAAGCATCCTTCCATTGTACCATTCATGATTTACATCACCAATGAAGAAAAGCATCTGGAACGATTTGCTGTCCGTGCGAAGTACATGACTTTGGATCCTGCCAAAAACAAATACGTGAAGTACATTCGGAACATCAGAACAATCCAAGATTATCTTTGCAAAAGGGCTGAGAAGCATCTTGTCCCAAAAATCAACAACACAAATGTCGACAAGAGTGTGGCAGCCATCCATGCAACTGTTTTCAGCTGCCTTCGTAGGCGTGAGGCAGGAGAGCAGCTCTATGATCCTGTCAGAAATACTGTTTCCCTCGTGGATGAGGAATACAGAAACCAGTGTGCTGCCAATTCATTGAGTTCCAAGGGGATGTTTCAGCTTATTCAAAGAAAAGGTTCTTCCAGGCATCTGATGGCTCTTCTTAATACTGATGGATCAGTGGCGAAGGCTTGGCCTGTTGATTCTAATGGGAAGCCCCATTTGGGTATGTTTGACACTGGATTTGGGATCCCAATGTATGGACCACTGCAGATTGGTAAGGCGGAACCAGTTAATCTTCAATTTGGGCACTTTGGGATCAGTGCCTGGCCCACTGATGGTGGCACTAGTCGTTCTGGGAGTGTTGATGAGTCAAGGGCTGATACGACTGACAATGGAAGTAGATATTACTCTTCTTGCTGCAGCTCTCCAAGGATGTCAGATGGACCATCTAAAGAGGTAATTAAAGCGCTTACCATTGTATCTTGATTGAGGAGTACGTGGTTTGTAATTAAGGTTTCAAGGCTGAGACATGACAGAGATCCATGCTTTGTGATCTTTAATTTAGTTCTTCTCTTACTGGAATTTTCTTGTGGTAATTTATCAGCTGAAGGAGGATAATTCGGTGCATGGTAGTGATGAAGAAGCTGATGATCCACCTGAGGTTGACAGTGATGATGATTTTACTGATGATGATAATGTCAATGTTCTTGAAGAGGTTAGCCAACTAGCTATTTTACTTATTCATTGGCATTAACGTACACCACGCAAGTTGTTAGGAAAAATGTGAATATTATTATCTGACAAATTTGCAGGGTGCATGACACGTTGTCAGATTTCAGAATCTTGATGAGTCATAATTAATGTTCTGCTATCTGAGAAATTCTAGGCATTGCCTTGACAATCAAGTTTGTTTTCACCGTTATTGATGTGACATATTTCTTTAACTTCCTATAATATAGATTGGCTCAGTGGATGAGGAGTCGACAAAATCAGATGAAGAGTATGATGATCTGGCAATGCAAGATGTGCAGGGGAATGGTTATTGGTCTGATGATGATGAGGAATATCAAGTCAAACTACTTCCAATATTTAGGAACAGGTCAACCCCCATAAGGGGAGATAAATACACTCAGAATCTGGATCTCACTCTTAGAAGCAGAAGCGAGCAATTGGATGAGTCATTATGCTCGTATGCTTCTCTTCTCATGGTAAATTCTGGTAATGTCAAGATGAGAAAACGATCGCAAAGCATTCCAACCGTCAGAAAGCACGGAGGTCTCATTCTCTCTGGAGCCCCACAGAGCTAGTGAAGGCGGCGGAACAGTTTCGCCCTTAGGTAGTTAACTTTCTCCGTTTACCTTTCTGTGGCTTTTTATTCCAATTAGTGACTTTAGAGATGTGTACAGTTACCGTAGTAGAAGTTGGTTGCAAGGTTTTCTGTTTTTCTTAATCATCTCTGTTCCCTTTTCTTTCTTTGCCGTGCTTAGTTAGATGAATAATGTGTGGGGCATCAGAAACCTAAACCCTCTACCAAAAATTGAAATTAATATCCAACACTGAAAAAAAAAAATCATTATCTTAATATTATTATTTCCAAATGCATGGAGTTCATGTTCAAGTCATCCAAGTCGGAGGATTTACCGTGTCCCCCAAAATTCTAACCGAGCTTCTCTTCAGAGTCCGATCAAGTTTCTAAGGCTAAACATTTCTGGTAGTCCACCTCTTTTAACCATTGTATTCATCAGCATTTTTGCCGCCTCAAACTGTTTTGACTTGCATAGCACACTCGCAATCTTGTTGCACAAAGATACATCAGAATTAAATCCTCTTCTCTCCATCTCCATATGCAATTCAAAGGCTTCGCAAGCCATTCCCTTACTGCAAAATCCATCCATCAATAAATTAAAACTAGCCTGATCCAGTTCGATTCCTTCGCTCTGCATCTTGCCTACATATAACATTGCTATCTCCATCTTTCCCAATTTGCAGAGGCCATTCATCAAAGCCCAATAAGTATCAGCATTTGGGTTAAAACCCCTATTATTCATCCTATCAAACACCAAAAGTGCTTTATCTGTTAAACTTTGTCTGAAATACCCATTTATGATCAAATTGTACATGTGAGTATCAGCTTTAAAGTTTTTCTCATGCATCTCCAATACCAACTTTTCAGCTTCTTCAGTTTTGCCAAAGCTCAAGTAGCCATCAACTAATATTCTGTACGTCTCAATGTCAAATTCCTCTACTTGCCTTTTCATCAATGTCAAGATGGAATCTATCTCCTTGAAATTCCATCTCTTGGCACACGCATTTATTAATATGTTATAGGAAGTAATTGTGGGGTTAATTCCCTTGCTCACGATCTCCTCCAACAATAATCTGCATCTCTCGATCTGCCCACTCTCACAGAGTCCATGGACGAGAACTGGCAATGAATATACAAATGAATCCATACCTGATTCCATCATTTTATTGAAAAACTCAAGTCCCAATTCCATCTGGTCATTTCTCTTTAGCCAAAGCAAGTGCAAAGAACAATTTCTTTCATCAATCTTAAAACCATTATCTTTCATGTGATCAAAAGTATCCGAAACCAAATCAAGTTTGCTCTGATCAGAGTAAACCTTGAGCATCATGTTAAATAACTTTTCAACAACTTCTGCTTCCAGACAGCAGCATTTCTCAATAGTAGAGGCTAGGAGAGGAAAAGGGTACCTGACAACAGATTTCAGGATATCCTCTGCAGGAGAGAACCACCTTGCCTTCAAAAGCCTGCCAATTACTGTGATACGAGCCTGGAGCTGGAGGTCGGGTTTAAATGAGATTAAAGATTGGTTTTCTAGGACAAAATTGAAGAGATGTAAGCATTTTTCTAGGCTGTAATCTGGGTCAGATAGTATTTGGTAGAATTTAGTGGAATTGAGAGTGTAAATAGCTGAACCGGACGGAAAGGATTTCGTAGACTTAGAAGTGGGTTTTCTGAGTTTTTGACAGGTTTTCGTGAAGAGGCTTGAAGACGGTGTTACTTTGACAGTTTTGAGGGTTTTGAGAAAGTTTTGAACGGACATATCAAGGCTCAATCTTTTGCGAAACAAGCCACCACCACCACCACCACCACCACCAAAACAACAACAAGAAGTTTTCTTGTTCAATTTTGCGAGGAAGGTAGCGAGAGTCGAGAGAAAACAGCAAAAGGACCAAGTATGTTATGTCGTTGATAGGAAATGCAGGCCGATATTTGAGGCCTAATTCTGGTTTGGAGATTTCTATCCAGTTTCAAATACTAGCAGCTCAGAGCAGATCGGAGCCCGGTTCCATGCAGGAAGCTGGAGCTAAGCACAAGGAATTGACAAAGCCTGGGGTACTACATGTCCCATTAATAACTATCAATCGGCTCCTTGTTCGTACTTTACATTTCTTGGCGTTCATTTTTAAAAAACCTGTAATGGTATAAACTATAAATGTCAATTTTGATCTTTATTTGTAAATATGTTCAACAATTTTAGGCAATGAAATTAGTGGATGTTTGTATAAATTTTCTATTTTTGTACTTGAAGTTTAAAATTCATTTGAGAGATCTAAAAGAACACTTGCACTGTTGCACTACTACTTTTCTGACATATCACATTTTTTAAGAAAAGTGAAAATTGAAATGGTTAGAAATTCAGTTTATATAACATACAAAGAGCTCCAGCTGAATCCAATTAATATCAATGTCAGGTATTGACAAGGAGAAAATTATACCTATATTACACCTATCTTTTATTCAAAATTGAATCAAGCAAAAAATAACTATAGATAATACAAAGACAAAAATAATAGTACACTCACTTTAATTTTATGCATCAACTTTATCATTATTAATTAGCAATAATTTTATTAATTGGCTTGATTTGGTTGTCACGATGTTTCTTATTTCATGTCATTTATCTCTTTGACAATATGTTTTGGTTCCTTAACAACTCCCCTCAAGATGAAGGTGGAGTGTAAACGAAGTCTCATCTTGCTGTGAATAAATAAAAATAATATTTTCGGCAAACGATTGGTGAAGATATTTGCAATTTAATGAAAAGATGATGCAAATCATTTGACAAGGTTATCCATGACTACATTTTCTTTGACAAAATGATAAACTATCTTAATATGATTTGTCTTTGTGTGAAATAAAGGATTGACATACATATAAAGAGCACCAGTATTATTTAAAAAAACAATTGAAGAGGCTAAAACAAGAGAATGCCAATGTCACACAACAAAAATGTGAATCATGTTAACTATGCTCTAATGGAGGCCATAGACCAATCATTTGCTTCTAAACTTGATCTAGCAACTATAGATTGCGTTTTAGAACACCATGAGATGCAATTGGCTCCTAAGAAGACACAAAAATTGATTATGCTTTGTTGTGTCAAAGGTAACCTAACTTGAAAATGTCTATTTAGGCCCTAACCCGACTTGAAGTTTGATCAGACTCGAAATATGTTGGGTTGAACTACCATGTCTAGTTAAAGGACATCCTCCCCAATCAGTGTCAAAAAAAGCATATAAAGAAAGTGAACTACGAGATAATAAAGCATAATCCATAGTCTTATCTACCCTTAAGATAGCGAAGCATTCACTTAACTACCCTGAGATGTAATTCAACGGGTTTATTCAGAAATTAACAAACTTTATTCACTACATGTTGGATATCTAGTTGAGTGAATGTGAGATATTAAAGGGCTCTAACAATACTCATGTAATATGTGGCATCCACAGGTCTATCATCTAAAACATAAGAATTATCCTTGAGAGCCATGGAAGTAACAGTAGGGGTACAATCAGTCATGCCAATGCAAGCAAGAAGATCTTTAATGTACTTGCTTTGTGAAAGATAACTCCTTCAGTAAAGTGTTTAACTTCAACACCTACGAAGAAATGTAACAGCTTGGGATCCTTCATAGCAAACTTTGAACTCAATTGATTAATTAATTGAGAGATGAGTGAGTTATTGATTCTAGTCACCAAAATGTTATCTATAGAGATAAAAGATAACATAGTAATATAACTTAATGATAGACAAATAAAGAGGAATCTGCTTTACTACAATAGAAGCCAAAATGTAAAAGGAGCTAAGAAAATGATCAAACAAGCTCGAGGTGCTTGCTTTAACCTATAAAGGGACTTATGAAGGAGACAAACATGATTAGGTTTGTGAACATCTACAAAACCAGCAGGCTACTTTACATGTACATTTTCTTTCAATCTTCTATACAGAAAGGCATTCTTGACATCCAATTGTTTCATGCACCAATTTAGTGAAGTAGAAATAGAAACGACAGTCAAATAGTAGTATAGATAATAATAGGGTTGTAGGTCTCATCAAAGTCAATGTCAAAAGTTTTGATAAAATCTAAGGCAACAAGACGAGCCTTTAGTCTATCTATATAGTCATCTTCATCGTGTTTTGTGATAAGGTAAACACAATCAAGAAGGGAGGGGGGGGGGGGTTTAATTATTTGTTAAAAAAATTGCAAGGTACTTTCAAATTGATAATATCCTCCTAAACAAAATAAGTCTATAAATAGAAGGGTCCTATCAACTTTAAAAAAAATCCTGTTAACGTTGAAACAAAAGGATCCTATTAATTGAAAGGAGTTTACTAGCCTTCAAAAAGGAAAGGAGCCTATTAGTGTTTAAAAATAAAGAAACATATTAATCAATAGAAGCTTGTTAACACTCAAAATGAAATTAGCCCGTTAATCGATAGGAGCCTATTAACGCTCAAAGCAAAAGGAGCCTCTTGTGATATAAAAATAGAAAGAGCCTACTATAAAACCAAAGGATCCTCTTGCATGTTGAAAACAAAAACACTATAATGTGAAAATTTAAAAGTTAAAACAAAGAGAGTGACACAGTCGATTTATACTGGTTTTGGCTTTTAATGAAGCCTAATCCAATCCCCAAGTATTCAACTTGAGTATTTCACTATAAAATCCAAGTAGTAAATTTCCACGAGCCTCTTCAAGCTCACAAGTACATATTTTTCAAGGTTCTTCAACCTTCTAGA
>JAOTIZ010000202.1:7359413-7384928 GCA_027123425.1 Erythroxylum panamense | reverse complement strand
CTTCCTCCCTACAACATCATCTCCTCCAGTGATATTTCATCTACCGTTCGTCATCTGTCATCGGTGTTGTCGTCACATCGTTCTGCGTCCGATACTCGTCCTTTTCTCTGACCATTGTTACATTTTCATGGAGGTATACATTTGACGATGGTATTTTCTATTTATTTGATTTGTTTGTGTCTTTGATTTTTCGTATGTTTTGGTATTTTGTGAATGGATAAGAACATTTAAGGTAGAAATGTTACTGATAGATTGGAGAAAATGTGAATTTAGTTATGATGTTGAGATTTTTTATGCATATAAGGTATTTGATGAAATGTCTCTTCTTTGAAAAAATGTCAATTTGGGTGAATATCAACTTTATTTGTTTAAATTAAATTCTTATCAAGATTTTTTGCTTATGTAATAATTGAGTTTAGGTATAATTTGTATTATAGCATAGTATTATTTATACTCAATCATTCAATTCCTATTTTAAAGTGTAGGTAATACTAATTTTTTAATGAATGATGGTATATATATAAGTGGTATTTAATATGTAATATACTAGTTTAGTTTGTATTGATTCATAGTATTCTATACATCCACTCATGATATTCATATATAAAAGTGAAAATATTATTTATATTTAATGAATGATGATATTTGTTTTAGATAGGTGTTATATGGTATGGATCGAGACATGACATTGTTTATGCTAATTTTTAGTAGTATATTCATATATTAAAGTTAGGTTGTCACTAATATATAAGGAGACAAATGATAAGAGCATGATTGCCTTGTAGGATATCATAGGGTTTCACTATTCCTCGTAGGCTAGGAGAAGTTGAGTACAAGTTGCATCATTTTACCTCTTTTGCTTATTTTCTTCAATAATTGGGTAATACTTTGTTCATATATACACTAACAATTTGAACCCCTGTTCTTGCTATAAACACAACTAATTTTTTATCATGATGTTTTAACCAAATGTAAATTTTTAATAACCTAGTAAACAAAAAGAAGTAAATCAATTCATATAAATGGATAGAAAATTATTGATTATCTGAAAAGAAAAACAAGGCATATTACTTCAAGAAGAAAACTGCAATAATTGCACTTCATATTCGAAATTTATCCATGACTAATTAAGGATATTTTAGTGGTGAACAGAAGTTGATTAACTATTTTGGATTGTAATAAAGTTAATTTCTTTTTCTTGATGAAATATACCATTTTTCTGTAATATCTTAGTACGATTTTCGTCGTATGTTAGCGGTAGATTTCTAAAAGCTTATGATTTTTGCAATATGGAGACTTGTTTTTTAAAAATTTGACTCTATTTTTTTAATTTGTTTGCTACAATATTTAATTACAGAAATTATGCATGGAGATAGATGATAGCGTTACACAATTTTCATAATTTATTTTTCTTGTCACAAACATATCTTTGGGAAACAAATCCTTACTTTAATTGTAAACTTCATCCTAATCTACGTTATATCCATATGGTTAGATGCAAGCAATTGAATAATTCTCAGAGGAGGGAGCTGATAGCATATTATGTTAGCATTAATTAATTAAACAATCTATTGAACACTAAAAGAGATTCAATATAATGGTACTTGAAGTTTTTGCTTAATTAGGCTTTATGTACTTCAATTTTGTATTAATGAGGACCTTATTATTTTGTAGTAGTTGATATATTGGAAATTATGTTTAATGTGTCCTTCATGTACTTTGGCATGCACATCAAAATATCAAACTTTTGTGTTGTTTGGAAAGAGAAAAGGATCTAATGTGGTTCTAAAGATACATTTCTTAGTGTTTAGATAGTGGATTCCAAACATTTCTTGCCTAAATTTTTATTCACTCAAATTTTAATTTGAATGCTTTGTAAATAATAATTTATTTTTGAACACTAATAAGAAATGTAACTTATATTATAATGTTTTCCCACAATATAAATTTAACTCATAACATTCTTATATAAATCCTAACATTTATAAAACATTTAAAATAAATTATGTAGATAAAACAAATGTTTTCAATTTATAAAGCCATAAAACATCATATATAAAATACAATTCTAATAGATAAAGCATTTTTCCTTTATAATGATAATTAAACTTCCATTCCTATTCAATGTTCTTATTCATTGCTCGATTGATTCTGATTTCAACGCGATCATACATAAAGTGTGAAAAAGGTGGGCTCGTACACGTTATTGTGACTTTATTAGTGCGATACACAAGGCTGGTGTACGACCGCCTTATATTTCTGAACAAATATTATTGGACTCCAATTTCTTTTTATTTTTATTTCTTCATTTATTATTTATTGAATTTATTTATTTTTAGAATTGAGTCACTAATTTAGTGAGCATAAGTGGCAATTAGAAATTAGAATGGAATTGTTAGAATTAAATTAGAGTATAGTATGGTATTTAATGGACTAAGGAGCTAAATGGACATTACTTTTAATGAAGGGAAAAATTATAAGGACAAACAAAGAGAGGAGTAAATTTGGAAAAAAAAAACAAGAATAAAATGTGTCTTGAATAGAAAGAAGAAGAGAAGTGTTCCTGAGTGTTGGAAAAGAGTAGAGAAAAACGTGGGAAAGAAGAGAGGAGAAGAAGAGAAGAAAATTGTGGAAGCTAGGGAAGGAAGAAGAGAAAAATGTGGGGAAGCTAGGAAAGAGGAGGAATCAACTTGTTTAAGGTAAGTTTATCTTTCCTTCTTACTTTATTAGAAAAAGAAGTAGAAAAATGGGTATTGTGTTGGAAGGAAGAAGAGAACCCATTTTGATTTCCATGGATTTCTAAACTAGATTTTAGTTTTTCTAACCTAGGTAGACTATGGGTAGGTTAAGTGTAAGCTTAATTTTATCATTTTTAATTGTTGAAGTTTTATGAATTTAAATTTAATTTTGGACTGAATGAGAAAATTGGTTTATTTTAGGAAACAAAGAAAATCTTACCCAAGAGCAAAAGGAAATGCATAATTGAGTTGGATTTTTTAAACAAATTAGGTAGGTAATGTATTTATAGTTATTGTGTAAATGGGCAAATTTCCTTGCTAATATGTGTATACTTAATTGCTTAATTGTGAATTGTTGCGAATATTGGAAATTGCATTATGATGTATTATTATGTCATGCCTTGAAAGATGCCATGACATTTTGTATATTTGAAAAAGAAGAAAAAGCATGAGATGCATGAGAATGAATATATGTGATGAATTGAATTGAGCATAGAATTTGCTTATGTTTGGGAAAGAGAGAAATCATTTCGTTCGTCACATGCACATTGACTAAGCCTTCTCTTGGCTCCCCGCTTATGGCATATGAGATCCGATGAATGGACTCATTTTGTTCATGGTGTAAACTTCGGTTTCACCATTTTGATCCATGAAACTCTCGAGCTATTTGTTGTACGTTGCATCTTTTAATTGTCAAGTATGGTACATAATTGAGTGTCATGCTTTGGTGATTAAATATATATGTTATGATTTACGTGATGGCATTCTAACTATGAGTTTTGAGCTAGAATTGTGAATGATTGACTTACTAGATTAAATGAGATATAGATGTATATGTATATATGTTTGAGTATGTGGCTTATTGCCAATGGCGATAAATATATTAGCCATTGAGCTTTGTAGCTCAACCTATTATTTTCTCCTCGAGTGCAGAACAAGAAGATCGTTAAATCTTTGCAAAGACTTTGGCAAACTCCAAGATAGTTAACATTTGTACTAAGTTAGTTCGACTTTTTGAGTAGCTTTATAAGCATATCAAATACGAACATTCATTTATATTTTGTATTAAGCTAACGATGTAATGGTTGATATGTAACTAAAGCTTTGTTCAAAATCTATTTTGTTTTAGCAATGAGATTGAGAATTGAAGAAGTTTCCAATGTGTATATGCATATTTTTCTTTGGTTGAGTTGTTGATGCTTGTGGAAATTGGTAATGTGTAAGTATGCAGAATTTTGCTGTGAATGTTGGGATTCTAGGTTTTGGATCTGAAGGTTTTGCTGAGACGCAAACTTAAACGCGGCGAACCTTTCCACAAGGGTATTTATGTGTGATTTTTGGTAACTTCACAACGGTGAAGCCAAATGTTCGTCACGGCATATTTTTCCTGAAAGGTTTTTAGTTGATTTTGAAACTTCGTCGCAACATAATCAGACTCTTTCGCCATGGTGTATTTGTCCCGAGAGGTTCTTGAATTTGATTAGGGGACCTCACTGTGGCGTATTTGTCCCAAGGGTGCGGTCACTCGATCTTAGGACTTTACCGTGGCGAAGCCAAACATTGGCGACGGGGAACTTCTCTCGAAAGGTCTATGGAAAGCATTCCATAGCTTCGCCGCAGTGAACCTATACTTTGTCGCGGCAAACCTGTCAATTGCTGCCGCTGAATTTTTACCTTTAACTGAAGGTTTCGACTTTACTCTCACATGATCCTCACCCGATCACCCCCAATGGTCACCTCGAGATTCATCACAATACCCGACCCTAACAAATATGGAGTCGTTAGCAGGAGTATTGGACATCATTTGAGACAATGTCCATCTCAGAGCATAACTTGATCAACAGATGTGGAGGACTAGGGGGAGAGAGTCGTCCCGTACATACGGGAAGATTATTTACCCACCACGAGCATGTAGAGAGACTTGTAAGTATCTAAACTTTACACTTATATTCTAATTGTTCTACTTTGCTGTATTTTAATTTAAATTGATGTGTGAATGTTGGAATGAAAATATGTGTATCATGAATAATGATAATGGTATAAATGTCTGATATCATATATGACTGTGTTGAGTTATTTATTTATTCAACAGGGGGTAAACATCATAAAAATAGAGAAAACTCTGCCAAAATTTTTATAAATTCTGGTTTACATATAACATTTTATTCTTATGCAGGAAAAGTTTATGGGCATGAGGCCTATACCTCTTCAGTTATTTTTGCACACTCATACTAAGAAGCATAATAATGTGATATTCGTCAACAGCCGATGCAGAGAACTGAATATATGTGAAATTTATGTTTTGATATTAATTCTTAATAATTATCACTTACTAATATAAATATTGCCTCCTAATAGGCCTAAATATAAGAAAGCATTTAACGACAGTCTTAACACAAACAAGCTGTTGATGAGAGTTAGACGTATCTTAATGCAGTGGGTGGTAGGGACCATTGTGGAAGAATCTTCAGGCTAGGTTCTCCACGTTCATTACAGCAGCATCTAGTAGATGGCAGCAAACCAATGAAGTCAATCAGCTTCGGACTAGAGTGCACACTTTAATGGACTACATTGCTCAGCTGAGACACAAGGTGGATGAGTTGAAGGCAAGGGGTAGCACCTCACAACACCCGCAGTCACCAGGACATTAGGATTGTTGTAATTATTTGTTTTGAGTTACAAAGACTTATCATGTATACTATAATGTTTTTATTATCAATTAAGATAATTTTAACTTTATATCATCAATCAACTTTCTATTTAAACAAATTAAATATAAAAACAAATCAAAATATTATGCCCAATAAATGTTAAAAATATGCATTAATCATAAGATCATGAAATAAAATTAAATGTCAGGATATTTTAAAGAAATTAATTTTCTTTACCGATAGAAAATCAAAGTACGTCGATAAAATGCATTATATTTACCAATGGAAAATCATAAACCGTCAGTAATATGTTATATATCTACCAACAATTATTCTTCGTTCCATCGATAATATTGCAAACCATCATGATTTTCTGAACTACAGTTTACTGACACTCTACTAAAACCGTCAGAATATCACCGATAGAATAACCATTACCGTTGGAAAATATTGCAACAGAATGTTTTATTCTATAGGTAAATTTACCAACGGTTTACAGCAAATCTGTCGGTAAATATATCAACGGTTATACCAGTTTGTCTGTCGGTATATTTATCAACGGTTACATAATATGTCCATCGTTAAATTTACTTACGGTCGTTTTAACGACACCTTTATCCGTTGGTTGATTCCGTCGCTAATTTATATTACCAATGAAGGTAATTTTCGTCGCTAAACGACGGTTTTCTTGTAGTGTCTTATTTCTCAATATATTCATTCTCATTCTCGTTTCCATTACTCTTTGTAAATCAAGTGCCCCCTAAAACATGGATCTTTCCTTACTCTTATCACTTTAGTAATTATTGTTCTGAAATTCTTCACTTGCCTTCAAGTTTCTCTTTTTTTTTTTTTTGGGCTAATTGTGCAATGGATAATAAGTGTAATGCACAGGAAACAACAGTTTGGTAAAAAAAACTCTTATCATTTACCATAATTGGACAAGTTTCATTTGCAAAGTTAACACTGACGAGGTACTCAACGATAATTACAAGAGATTAGCTAAAGGGATGACTGCAAAAGTAATGTTCATTCTAGTCCAAGTCATACGTTGTACAGGTAGAATTGCAAAAGAAAAATTGCAGCTAACAGTTACAGTGGCAGCTACATTCCTATAAATTACAAGTTGATTAACAGTAATATTTTATAAATCTATAAATTATTTCATTTTTTAATATATGATTTGATACCCATTTTTACATAAGATGTTAAATTTCTATGATAGCTAATGCACGGACTGCAATAACCATGTCAATAGCTAGCCACCTCAATATCACATGTAATGAATTATTTAAAACCTTAAAACTGAATTCCGACCATAGGCTCCAGCCAAGTTAAACAGTTCGCAGCGTTAACAAATTCTTTTATTCTTCACTTATCTTTTTTCGTTTGATTCGGTATGTAGTTGACTGCACCAGAGATTAGCCAACCGTGGAGTTAGTAAAATGAAGAAGAATAAAGGTTACTTCATGTTGATGATAAAATACGGGATACTATAGGATTTGGGAAATTCCAAGAGAGAAAGTAGCTAGAAAACTTACAGGATGAAGGTGAATGTATAATTATCGACAAAGCAAATGATAATCAGGAGGCTTCTCCTAATTAATCGGGTCTAGCAGATGGTCAGAGCTGAGCAGTTTCCAAAGCTTCAGTAACCTGTCAATATTCTGAAAGCCCACTTAGATCAGACAGGTTAACAGTCCCATTGTTACTCCACTACGGTACTAGCAACAAAAGAGCATGAAGATATCCCGACTACCGGGGAAGGATATGAATAAGTCTGTGTCCTTCAATAAATTGTTTTTCAGTGACATTAATGGATATCGTACTTAACAATATTACATGATCAATTGCAAACGATAAGCAGTGATTAATTGGGCATTTAAATGTTCCCTTCAAAAGGCACCGTTTTCTGTCAACTTGTTAATCATGCCCCATTGAGATCACGAAAAGGGTGAACTTGATATATATACCAACTTATCAAGGATGAATAGTTTGAACTTTGAAGCTTCTCCTTTGGATTGAAAAGAACAGATATTGACATGGCAGATAAGAAAGGACACATTGATTAAAGACGTGAATGTGGCATATTAGAGATAAAATTAATCGCACAATTAAAAGCAAAATTGAAGTGTTTGTGATTCCGTATACGAAAGATTTTTCTTCTATATTGGACCACACGAGTAATCATTAAAGCTATCATGCACCTAGAATTCCATTATGGTCCACTACGACAATCATAGATACGATGATGTTTCTTTGAAGATTGTTAAATTGTTTGATTAACATAATCTCGGTCCATAATGAATACATTTGTACTCACAATTTCACATCAAGTGTAATCATAAGAAGCCAGAAGTTGTCACCTGCACTAGGTAAAGACAAAATAGAATTGACAACCACTGGCAAGAGTAGAGCAAAGATTCAGAACACATGGCAGGTAAATATATTAATTGAAAATCTACTCAAGCTCCATGAAACATGTGAACAATCTTACACTTTTGCCACACATCACAAAATATTAAACAAAGATTGATATTTCTAAAGGTAGAGATAGATATTAAACAAAGATTGATCACAAAATAGTAAACAAAGATTGATATTCCTAAAGGTAGAGATAGATATTCGGGAACCACGCTAACCAAGTATAATCAGTAGAAAGACGATATAGAACCATATATGCTTTCTCCAAGAAAACTATACTAAAGGGACATGAGCAAGATAAGACACGCACACGCGACAAGTCCTAAGCTTAGACCCTCAATTTTTGAGCATATGTGTACCAGCAAGAGCAAGAATCACTAGAACCCAGATATCCTGGTCTTGATTCTTCAGCAAACTTCAAGTGTACTATCAACAGGTTAGTTACAGACGGAACTCGTGTCTTATACAGATATGGACATGAAATGATATATACGGTCTTAAGAAAAAAGAGACAGGTCAATTAAAGATTATATTCCAATTGAAGTAACCGAAACTTTGTATAGCTAATCCTTGGAAGCAATAGTAATACAAATACTGATCATGCTATTTCAGCTTCAAGAAATTGCTTAGTTGGAATGAATAAGGAAAATCAAAAGAAAGAAGTTTAACATCGTCAATCGTACTATCATCTTTTCACTAAGCTGTCTGAACAAATGAACGGTGGAGATGTAGCCCACATCAACAACTGGCCAGCAAGCTGTATAGCAGTGGATAGAACTTATTTGCTGATTGGCTTATCAAATATAAACAAGATTTGGACATGCTACAGGCACAGACGTATCCATGATCTTCGAAGGACCGAATTATCATGGTCAAAGATGATAAACTAAAATATGACAGAATTGCTCTAAAAGCTCATATGGGAAAGAGGTGAAGAAAACTAAACTTTGAAAAGGGAGATGGTCTACCAAAAAGAGTGACGGGTTCTTTATACCAAGCTAGGCTCCCACCAGCCAAAGGGGCAATGGCAGTGTGACATGTTCCCTCCATATATTTTCCATAGATCAAAGTGTCTGATGATGATGGGGAGAGAGAGATAGAGAGAGTGAGAGAGCTTTATACTTCAATGATCTATGTCTACTAGTGTCCTTGGACAAGTCTTGTTTATATACAATTTCAATGGACACAAAGTGGTCTTTCGAAATAGAAACTAAACTCGCGTGTGCTAATTTAGCTGATTTCATCAAAATCCCATATTGAACAGAAAATCTGGACCAAAAGTTCTATACACGTATATTTCTTGTTCTGACCCAGTACCCTACTGTCTACAGAGTGTTTTTTGGCCTTTCGGCTTTGAAAAGCCACATAAATATGATCTTTGTAGGAGCAATATTGACAGGAAAATAAAAATCGTAGGTGGATCTAAAACATGTATACCAGTAGGAAACTGATCAAGCTATAATGTCTTCAAGAACGAGATTGCAAAACTTGACCTAATTTTCAAGGGAAATAGTACCTAACCTTCGTAGCTCATTCCCCCATCAAGACTACTGCTTTGTTTCTCTCTCCGCCCGCCGCCTCTTTCTTTCTTCCGATCTTTGTCCTTCACATCATATCTATAGCGATAAACTTGTAAAAAGAATGCCATATCCAACTAACTTCAGCGAGGAGGTAATAATCATAGATCTGCAAAGTTAAATCCACGAGATGGGGCTGCTTTTCGTAGAAAGAAGCACATAGAAACCACAAGCTGATTAAACAAATATGCGCCTCATACCTGACAGCAACAGAAATGAAAGTTAAAGTACACATACTGGGATTAAGAAAAGGGGAGGAAAAGCAAAAAGGACCACAAATCAGCCATCATCGAGCCAACAACTTTGTTGATGAAATAGTCGTCTATTGCCGATGCAGCATCATCAAGATTCTCACTTTCCAAACAAATTTCGATTGAAGATGGAGATAGAGAGCTGCATATGACCACCGTGCATTTGCATGTGAATCTTGATGATGCTACACCCACAAACAACGACTGCCAATTCATCCCATGCACAAAAGGGTCTTCTCATCTTCGGTTCTAACTAGAAATAATGTTGCATATTTATATAAAGGTATCCAAGATTAGAAAAACGAAAAAATTCAAGAAACAATAGCGTCTGTCTATCGATCGACTCCTTGAGACCATGTGTTGTACCTCAAATAAAACCAAAATTCATTGCGTGAAGAGGGGCACCCCTAGAGGACGAATCCTTAGAGCAAGGAAAAACTGTAGAACCATAAATTTTTTCTCCTAAAAAGTAATTGCCATTTCTTAAATAAAGCAAACTTAGTATAGAAAAGAGGAAAAAGAGCACACATAAGAATGAAAGCGAAAGTTGGCATCTGAGTGGTCTTAAAATAGTCGTTGTTTTCTCGGGCTCGGTCAAATTAAAAAAAAAACATTCATTTCAATTTCTGTTAAGGTTTTTCTGTGTCGATTCTGACAAAGCAAAACATCACGAAATCTCCCAAAGAAAGACTACCTAAATTACTCAACACTACTCGAAACCGTAAACTGATTAGTTCCTCAAAACCGAAAGCAAAGGCTGAACAGCAGGAATGATAAACCTTTGTTTTGCATGAAAACCTAACGATTGACCAATGATACATATAGTTGGCGGAAGCCTGAGATCTGTAGTCATTCTACATGCCTCTGCACTGAGTGAGAGAGAGAGAGAGAGAGAGAGACGGAGAGGAGGAGAGTTAAGGATATAGTAACAAGAGAGGAATTGATTGTGAGGTATATACACAGAGATGTCTCATAGTTATACCGTCGTCGAGTATGGGTAGTTTTCCTCTTTCACTTTGATTTTTGTTGGGAGGAATTTTCTTCTTTGTGTTTTTTCTACTGTTTCTGCATATCAGTCGTAATTGGTTGATGCTTAGCTGTATAGTAGTACTATAGACTATATGCCATTATAGCTCACGTCGCCATCTTCCCGAAACCCTAACTTTTTTCTTTTTGTTCGCGATAAAATATGAGAGTAAATATCTCGTTTCTTTCATTTAAGAAACAATACAACTTTTAATTATCGATTGTTGCCTTGAAAATTTAAGAGAACAGATCACATGATAGATGGTCTCACATATCTCGTCTCACTTCCCCTGTACCTATAATATTTCCCATAAAATTTTATTTTCTTTTTCTATCAACAAAGAAAAGTTGAATGAATGAACTTAAATTAGCAAATGGGCAACTTGACAGTGCGGATAGGATCCTTTTTGTTTTTCTTTTTTTCCAACGGAATGGGATTGCATTTATGCTTTGTTTTGTTGCTTTCAAACACAAAGAAAATTATGCACAATGCTTTAATCTTTCAATGTCAACTTGCAAGACCGTCACCAAATTTGAAAAAATTGAGTTTGATTCATTAAAAATGAAAAGAACGAATTAATATTGGAACTGATTACACAAGGATGGAATTATATATAGTTCCTTTTTAACAAGTAGGTCCATTGTTATAAGTAATGTCCAAACCTACTTTGAAGATAGTAAGAATTTTAAGTTTGGCTTATGGTTTTTAAAGTATATATGAAATGAAGGCTGGTTCGACTTTTTACATTTTATAACTTAGAGATGCATATCAAATTACTTTGGCTTTATGTAGATTAATTAGTTGACGATATTTCTGACCATATAAACTGAGTTGGAGTTTAGGGGCAATAATTTCCATCAGGAATATGAAAAATAGTCGATCGATGTATTAAAAATTGTTTTTTTCATTTTTACTTTAAGAAGTAAGTTGAAATAAAAATTTGAGCATTGTTGATATTTTTTTAAAATTTCCTTATAAGATAACAATTTCAATATGATAATAGAAGTAATCACATTTTAGGAATAATTATATAGTTATCAATTTGGTGAATTTCATAGCAATCGTGACTAATATAAATAAAATTATCATTTTACATCAATAATTAACTTATATGATATAGATGAATATTTTAATTTATAATTGATGGTCATCTATCTTTTTTTTAATTAAAGCAATTATATTTTCTAAAATAACTATTATAATTAAATAATTCTTAAACTATACATTGAAATATGTAAAGCTAAAAGAGATCTCCATGATGATCTTCTTTGGGTTGTGACTTTATAACCTCATGGTATTAGTCTTAAAGAGAGGTTAGCACTTCTTTTCACGGTATGACCCGGCCGGCCAGGCGACCACAAGAGCTCTGGTGAACCACATTGCTTTGGGAGTTCCTTTTCATGAGCTATTCTTTCGAAAAATTAAGTATAGACAAGAAATAATGTTGTATATGATACAGCGTTATATCTTTCTTACTCCTACCAATGCAACATATACATGTCGAAGTCAAAATTTATTTGAAAAAATCTTTATATAATTATTCTTGTAATATTATTGCTATTTTATTCAAAAATAAAAAAAATTAAGGGGAATGCTATCATAAGTTTAAAATTCTTATTTAAATTTAATTGAAACCGTTCTGTTTTATTTTTTCATATTTTTAATTTTATTTTTTTGGTTATATGATGTTCAGATTTATTCATCAATTAAAACAACGAAAAAGAATCATCATAGAAATTTAATTTTAATTTGAAGAAATTATAAAGATATATTTATTTAAAATAGAGAAATATTAGACCTCATTTCAATACTTCAAAAACAATACACATGACATCCGTATATACACTCTCAGAACAATAAATTGATCTAACGTTTTAAAGAAGAAATTTACAAGCATCGAGACAAGATGGTATGTAAAAATATCTCATCCCATAATCACCGAGAGCTCATGAAGCATTCACAATAATGAACACAAGTAAGATGAACATGACAGTGACAGATTCCCTCCATCGAACCTCCACCTGAAGAACCGTGAGCGTCCGTACGTTTTCTGACGTGGGCGGTTCAGATTTTCCTGATGGCCATTTCTTTTGGTCTCTTCGTCTCATCATCGTCATTTGGAAAAATGATGATGTTGAAAATTCCTTTTAGCCCTTCGCTTTCTATAATTGCATCAATCTAGGCCATTTTCCATAAAGGAAATCAATTTCTATGGACCATAGCTTAATTGAGGTTGATGGAGAAAACTGCTTTTAAATGAAGACTAAATTATCACTTCTTTGGGTTATTTACCTATTTCGTAGAGAAGTTCGAACGAGGTTAGTTGGGTCGGTTATGTTAGACCCAAATTCAGGTTTGAATATGGATGTCTTATTCGTAGGTAGAAACCTCCCATGCATAAGTAGAGACCTACACAACTAACCTCATGGATCCAATCGGTAGCTCACGACCTCATCAGAATTCGGCTGAATTAGAGGTAAATAAAAATCTTTAAAACATTAAAATGGTAAGGTAAGCACTCCTAACTTCAAAAGCTATAGGTTAGACTAAGAAAAAGGTAATGTAGATCGTGGATAGTCAAACTGAAGGAGTTTGGAAAGAGTTTTCTTCAAGTTTTGGAGTTAAGTTTGGAAAATGTGGTCATCTAACCTGGAATTAGGACACCGATAATGTAACGTGAGTGTGATATTTTATTTGGGCAGCTGCCGCTTTCACTTGGTCAAGAAAATGTACAATCTCTTTGATCGGCTTTTGTCGATAAGATTGGCTTTTCTTAGCAGCCTAGTTGGCTGTTTTTGCCTTTTGTCATAAATAAGGTGAATTTGTTTTGCAGGGCCACAAGCATGCCACATCTGCCTTCACGTCTTAGCCACTTACTATTCTCCACCTGCTCTTTTTTTTTCAGTTTTTATAATAAAGAATTCACAATTATTTTTATAATTGAATTTCTATACACAATAACTTTATAAATAATATATTTAAACGATTCATTTCATAAAATAAACTTAATTTCAACGACTATTTCCAAATCTAAAAATTTTATTTAACCCAAACCCAAAGCCTATAATACTTGAAGATTCTGAAATAGCCTTATCCTACCATTCCTAATGGCCTTTACTTTTTTCCCAATCGACATCAATTTTGTTGGAGAGTTAAATTAAAATATAAAATTGGAAATGAGGCGACAATTCTCAGTTTTACTATTCAGTAAATAAGATAAATAAAACCAAAAACCTAACAATTACAAAGACTAGAGAGGGAGTGGAACGAAACAATCCAAATAAAGATTATTAGTTCTGAAATCTCGATTAGGACAAATC
Organism: Erythroxylum panamense; assembly: GCA_027123425.1. NCBI lineage: Eukaryota > Viridiplantae > Streptophyta > Magnoliopsida > Malpighiales > Erythroxylaceae > Erythroxylum > Erythroxylum panamense. Next base: position 7,370,943 of record JAOTIZ010000202.1, on the reverse strand, counting down.
AATAAATTAGACTCTGAAAGTCTCATTTAATGGCAATTCAATCAAATCCATCCTTTTTTTATTATTTACGACTTGGCCTGTTTTTATTCCTGTAGTGTTTCCCAGGATAATTCAGTTGAGAATGACAAAAGGTAAAAGACAAAAGAAAGGAGATTTTGTTCTTACCATCAAAGTGAATCCCTTTAGTTTATCTGTTTAAGTGAATACTTGGGGTTAAAATGGAATAATTAGCTTGAGAAGAAAAATACTTGAATATATCAAATATCGAATTAAGAGTTGACATGAGTCACATGACACGCAAGTTAAAAATAAAACCTTTATAAAAAAATTTGTAGCAACTGAAGGACCATTGTTCTTTAGTGAAACGGTCCTCTCATGCTTATGTTTCTTTCTATTGGGGACTGATCCTCTTATCTTAGTATTATGGTCCTAACTTGTCTCAATAAATTTAAATAATTTATTTATATGGCGTGCTCTAGCTCTAACTTATTTTAATAAATCTAAATCATTTATTTATGTAACTCACATAAATAAATGACTTAAATTTATTGAAACAAGTTAGGCCAAAGCACCAATATCAGAGGATTTCAAGAGCTTTCCATTTCTACGCTGATTTAATTACACACGGAAACTACATACAGTTCTGACGAATTCTGAAGTCATCTACAGCAGAATATAGTTGGAGGAACCTCATAGCACAATTTCCAAAATAAATGCAAATATCAAAAGAAGGAAAATCAAGAAGAATTTATTGAGAGGAATATTATATATTGAAATAAAATGAAACAACAATGAAAATCTACGAAAATTTATCAAAATTGTACTCCCTTTTATTTAAAAAAACGTGTCGATTTAAAGAAATTTTAATTATTTAAAATAAATATATCAAATATTTTTTAACTTTCTTAATAAATATATAATTCTCTAAAAAGATACTTATTTTAAACAGGAGTGAGTATTCCAAATCCAAAAGAATAGACAAAGATGGACAGAATAGACAGCGCCTAGTAACAGGAGGTGGGGTGGGGCGAGAGGATACGTGGAGAAAGCCTTGTGTTGACAGAAGAGAACTGAAGCGCGGTTTAGTCTTTTAGAAACCGTACGGCTGACCCCACAGTGCCACGTGAATCGTCTTTGTGAACGATTCCCATCGCTCAACTCCTTTTCTTTCTTTTTCGGTATTTTTTGTGGACCAAGCACTTTTTTTTTAGCTCTTTTCACGCGCAAAAGAAGAACAAATTGGGAGCATTCATCAAAATTGATCCAATAAGAACTATAGAATTTTTGCAGCTAACAAATATTTGAAAGGTTTTATAACATATTCAATTCCTGTTTGGATTTAAAGATCTTATGCACATGCAAATTTACTATTGCGTAAATGAGATTTCTCATATCTGTTTGCTTTCATTTATATTCTGTAAATATTTTAGATTCACACATAACTTAATAAAGTTAATTTTCAACAAATACTTTCTCAGCAATATGTTGCAGTGACGTTAGATATGTAGGGAAAAAAACTGTTTTAACTTCTAAAATGTACATTCATATCTGACATGGACTCTGCGAGGATAAGTTAATGCAACAATCTATTTCAGATACGCAACTAGAGAAGAAGCTAGCGTGCCCATGAACTTCAGTCTTGATGTTGCATATGATAAGAAAATTCAAATGGTAACATTTGATTATGTGGAGATAATGAGAAGCGTGCTACGTTAAGTGACACAAGTAATCAAACAGGAAGTGACTAATAGAAATTTTCTTATGTTCAACAGAAGGTGATGGGGTCTGTATTGATAAGGACACATCAACACAAATCAATGTCTCAATCGCTGATCTAGAAGCATATAACTTATAAATTCCCCACATAAACCATCCAACTTTCCTTGCCCGCCTAATAATTTCATGACAATGGTATACCTTGAAGCAACTGATGGTTTTCTTTGACACATTTTTGGCTTGTCCAGTTGTTATCAGGGTAAAATATGACCATTTCCTACAGCTCTAGCATGCGTTCTTCAAGCTATTGTTAAATGTTCAAAAGTAGCATCTTTGAAGGTTTTGGATACTTCCTCTTCCAAATATGTGTGCTGTAATGTTATATCAAGTATGATTCCAAATACATGCATAATACTATGGGAACTTTTCTTTCTGTTTGGCGGCCCCAGAAGACGTCGCTATTATATTGGAGCAGAAGAGGTAGATAGAAGATATTTTTGACCTTTTAAAACTATTGGATTTCCAAGTTCTTTACCAGGGTGAAGCGATTGGGCCCGGAAAAATAAAATTTCAGGTATAGCTAAAACCTGAATCCTCTTGATTTTCAATAGAACTATATATCCCAACGTCGTTAAAGTCTTGATCAAGAGATGTATCTTCTGGACATTATTGGGAAATTATCAAATTTAGGTTCAAGAAAGCGACAAAATTACAATGCTATATACTCTCCTTTTCCAAAGTCGTTAGTAGCGTTGGTTGTTTGATGTAACTTTGACCTAACAATTATGGGGAAGGAATAGTTCCACGACGACAAGAGAGAGAGTTAAAAAAGCATTAATAGGTCAAAGACGGACATATATTGCTGAAATTTTAATTAGTTACAACGAATTATTAAAAAATTGATGAAATTAATTTCAGAACGCAGGTGAGTTGATAAGAGACTTTTTTGGTGTAATTGAAGTTGCGGATTTAAACCCCCTTATTTATGCAGTCGTTTAAAACTTAAAATCAGAGCTTTGTTTCCCGCAAAAGACCTATCTGACTCGAGCGAGGATTAATCTAGATGTAAATGGTTTAAAGTTACTTTGCTAGAATTAGGACCCTCCTAAAATACTTCGTGGACAAAAAAAAAAAGATATAGAAATTGAAGATTTATCAACGCAATCTTTCTCGAATACTCATAACTTTCACTTTCTTTTAGTTAGGATATTTTGTATATTTAAGTTATAATTCAAGTGAGATAGAATAGAACTCTTTTGCACATTTTGATTTATTATTATTATTATTATGTAAGATATATTAATTCCATATAATTAAATTATTTTTAAACTGGTGAGTTTAAAATCAAATCAATTTTAAAAATTAGTTACTTATTCAATTTATCTCACTCAAAGAAATATTAATTCAAATCAAATTTAAACAAACTCTTTTTTAGTTTTTTAGGCAATTGAACGCAGCCAAAGCAATTTCACAGAAGCATATGCTCTTTATATAATTGCATAACAAATACGTTCTTTCATGAATTAAACTCGAAAATTAAAAATTTTGAATATTAATAATCATTTACTATAACATATTGATTTAAAAATTAAGTAAAAAATTTTAAATATCAAGTTTGAATTATGTGAAAAGCTTAGAAAAAATTAATCCCAATCTAATATTTATATTTATCTTAAATTATAATTTCCATCCATATTTATTTTGAATTAATTAATATTTAATATTTTATTATATCTTATTAAAATTATAAATTTTATGATTATTTATTTAATTTATTACTAATTGTATATATTATTGTAAGAAATTGTATTTTATTTAAACTTTCTATAATTATTTTATTTAACAAATAGTTTGATAACTTATTTATATTTTAAATATTTACTAAAATTTTTTAAAAATATGAATATTTAAATTTAAAATTTTACAAGAAATTAAGTTTTGATTTAAAAAATGAGGTCGATCTTGTTAGTCAAATTAAGTACAAATATAAATACTTTTATATTTGTGCTTACATGGTTATATATTACATCATCAAATCTCTTTCATTTATCATTGGTAATTATAAATATTTTTTTCTTAAAATTTTAAAAATTTCATTCTATTTAGGTGGAGATTGAATCCAAGTCTTTTACTGTAATTTTTGATCCCCGACGTCATTGATAATATGTAGGAACAGAATTAAAAGAATTTAATGTATATATACTATTTAATCGGAAGAATACAAAAACGATTGTTCTTCTTTAAACCACATGTTAGTTGAAAAATAAAGTTGTGATGATTTATATTTCTATGAAGACGCAAATCGATAAGTCAATACAATTCATACGAAATATCTAAACTTGAAAAGTAGAAAGCATTTCGGTTTACCAGTTTGGTGGCTGATGTAGATAGCCAGTTCTAGGGTCCAGGTTGAATCGTCCACAAGCACAAGGCATGTGTAGGGTTCGTTGTACTTTGACAAAGCACAGTTAGCTACACAAATCAGCAAGGATAATCGCTGTTCAAGTAGCTAGAGATTCCAAATCCAAACCAGTATTGGGGGTTTGGTCCTGCATCAATATTTCTCTCCTCCTCTCCTCTCTTCTATTACATAATTGTATAAAAGCATCCTCATCACATGCCCTTTTCTTGCTTTATGACTTGGGCCGGTACGTGTGTTTAATTAATTCAGTAAAACACACAGATGTAAAAATGTAACATAGCATATAAAACGAATAACACAAAATTGAAAAGGACGAAATAAAACTAACCAAGCAAATTAAAAGAAATGAAAAGCATAAATATTAAAAACAAACCCTTATAATTAAAGATTCCATATTGTGTTGTATATACATAACAATCCTAAAAGAATGGGACATGTGGTTTGGGCAGTTAATATATGGACTGGATTTTGGGTTCTTTCATGAGGACCTTTGTCTCAATCCCAAGTGCTCATATGTGCAAAGCTTTGTATTTAGCTTTTTCAGTTGTTGGTTGGGCTTAACCATTTACATATTGGACCGTGTTATTTACTTTGGTTAGTTCTATTCTTTTTTAAATTTTCGTAAGTTCCACTTCCGTCCCCTTAATTAGAATGTCAATTCTTCGAGTTGAAATTTAACATGTTGATGCTTTCATTAATTTTAACGTATGCAAAATATTTAAAATAAAATTTAAGTTGATTAAAAATTTAATGAAATTAAATCTTAGTCAATTAAATATCACCTCATAATTCACGTGATATTTCTAATTTTAATTTAAAATAGATCTCTTTTATTTAAAATGTATAATAATAAACTAATGCCATGTGTAACAAGTGAGACTTATTTTAAATAGCTTTTCTTTCAAAATTTTCAAAAAAAGATTTGATCCAATTCAAAATAAAAAAATAAATTAAAAGCAAGGATTTAAATCAAAATAATTTTTAAATTACGCTTTGTAGTGATTTACATATTTTTATGTTTTAATTTTATTTTTGATGTCCAAGGATTTAAAAAAATTAATTACTTCTATTTCCTTGCCGTCGATGTGCTTGGGTCCATTTGCAGCAGCGGTGGAGAAGAGCTAGGGGTTTTGGAGAACAACTTGGTTGTTTATTGGAAGATGAAACGCCTAGAATTTGTAGTTGTTGAAGGGGAAGCTCTGTTCTTTTGTTAATTGTATCACTTTGATCATCTATGGCTTCCTATATGATAATGAAATGTATCAGAATCTCTCATGTACTAGCTTCTCTTATAGCTCCAATGTCACTCTTGAACCCAATCATGGCGAAGGCGAGTGGTAACAGGAGTCCTGAAACAAAGTCCTCAAGTTTCTATCTGAGTGTCACACCCAGTGGTCCGTTTGGGATCACAAGTCCAAACACAAAAGTGAAATATAAACCTAGCAGTAGCATGCATCTTATACAACAACATTTACGTAAAGATACATGCATATTGCGTATATATGTAGCAACGGAAGCTTAACGAAGATAAATACCTCCAGCTATTGCCTCTCCACCAAAGATTTGGATGTCTCTGTGAAGCTTGAATCTTCTATCCTCTCCTTAGCACAACCGATGGTGTATGCAGATGCTTAGTGAAGATAGGGACCCAAATATTGTTTATATCCATTTTTCATACCTACTTGGTCTCTGCCCATCACAGAGAAGAAGGGTCGGGTATATGGGAGAAAAAATTTGCGTGTGTTAAGGGTTCAATAATTAAATGGACCATACCTTAACAGTGGAGGGTTAGGTAAAATTATCTTACATTCTCCCACTTGATCCATTTAACCCAACATCACACATAACAAGAAAGCAAGTATATGAATCATGGCGATAGGTCCTTTTATAGTGAGTATTATCTTCCATGTATTACATATACAAAATTTCTCATTACTATCCCTTCAACTTAATGAATAAATAATATGTTTATTCTAGGTCCAAATTAAATGACATTTCTCAAAACCAATCAAAATATGTGTGCACAAAATTTATGAGAAAATATCAAACTGAATAAGAGTTCCATTAAATCAAAAAACGTACAACAAAATCACATTATGGAACCAAGTCCCATTTGCACTACGTGATCCTTAAACTGCTTAGGTGGCATGTCTTTAGTTAAAGGATCTACAATCATCAAATTAGTGCTAATGTGCTCTATGACAACTTTTCTTTCCTTAACACATTCTCTTATGACTAAATATTTAATGTCGATATGCTTACTTCGACTTCCACTCTTGTTATTTTTAGCCATAAAGACCGCAGCGGAGTTGTCACAATACAACTTTAATGGCTTAGAAATTGAATCAACAACTCTAAGCCGAGATATGAAACTCTTTAACCATACGCTATGCAAAGTGGCCTCAAAACATGATACAAACTCAGCCTCTATAGTAGAAGTAGCAATCAGGGTTTGCTTGGCATTTCTCCAAGATATAGCTCCACCAGCTAGCATGAATATATAACCAGATGTTGATTTCCTTGAATCAATGCAGCTAGCAAAGTCTGAAACGGAGTATCCAACTACTTCCAAGTTCTTAGTTTTTCTGTACAAAAGCATGTAGTCCTTTGTGCCCCAAAGATATCTCATAATCTTCTTTGCAGCTTTTCAGTGGTCAATACCTTGATTACTCTGATATCTTCCTAACATTCCAACAGCATATGCAATGTCAGGTTGGGTGTAGACCTGAGTACACATAAGGCTTCTGTCAGCTGAAGCATATGGAATGTTCTTCATGTATTCCCGATCAAAGTCATTCTTCGGGCATTGATTCAAATTGAATCTATCTCCTTTAACTATGGGTGCTATACTTAGTGCATAATCTTTCATCCGAAATCTCTTTAAAACTTTATTGATATAGGTCTCTTGAGACAAACCTAAAATGCTTCGAGATCTTTCTCTATGGATCTTGATGCCATGACATAAGATGCCTCACTCATATCTTTCATATGAGAGAAATTGTTTCACCTCATATAGCAAACTCTTATCATTAGTCGCAAGCAAAATGTCATCCATGTATAACACAAGAAAATAAGTTTCACTCCCATTAACCTTCTGGTATAAACACTGGTCCATGATATTCTCTTCAAAACCGAATGAAGTGATAACCTTATGAAATTTTAAATACCACTGTTGAGAGGCTTGTTTTAACCCATATATGGACTTATTAAGCTTGCAGACTAAATGCTCACCATCACTAGACGAGAATCTTTCAGGTTGTTTTATGTGAATCTCTTCCTCTAGTTCACCATTGAGGAATGTCATTTTCACATCCATTTGATGTAACTCAAGATCAAAATGAGCTACTAATGCCATGATTACACGAAAAAAATCTTTCTTAGATAAAGGAGAAAATGTCTCCGTGTAGTCGATTCCTTCCCGCTGAGTGAACCCTTTGTCAACTAGTCTTACTTTATGTCTCTCAATGTTGCCTCGTGATTCTTTCTTGGTCTTAAATACCCATCTACATCTAATGTTTTTCACACCATTTGGCAACTCAACGAGATCCCAAAATTGATTAGATGCCATAGAATTTATCTCATCCTTCATAAAATCATACCACAAGTTCGATTCCTTAGAACTCATGGCTTGCAAAACGTTTCAGGATTATTTTCGGCTCCATTGTTGTAATCTGACTCTTGTAGATACACTATATATTCACTAGGTATTGTTGAACTTCTAACCTTAGTGGATCTCCTCAATGTTGTATTGTTATCTTCATGAGGAACTTGTTGCTCAACCTGTTGTTCAATTGGTTGCTCAACAATTTCTGGTTGTTCCTCATTTACAACTTAATCTACTAGATTAGTATTAACAGCTTGTAGAACTTCATTAACTGGTTGTCCCACACCCGTTTGAACTTGAGGGGTGTGAATGACAATTAATCTATCACTTTAACCAGAGGGTTGAGCTTCATAATGGCCACTTTCAGAAACTATGCCTGAAAAATGATCATTCCCACTGATCAAGTCATTTTTAAGAAATTTTACATTTCTTGATTCCACAATTCTAGTGCTGTGAGATAGATAATGGAATCTCTAACCCTTAGACCTTTCAGCATATCCAATGAAATACCCACTAATGGTCCTTAGGTCTAGCTTCTTCTCTTATGGGTTGTAAATTCTCACCTCAGACGGGCATCTCCAAACTCGTATATGCCTCAGACTCGATTTCTAACCCTTAAATAACTCAAAAAGTATCTTTAAGATAGCCTTGGTTGAAACCTGGTTTAATATATACACAGCCATCTTTAAAGCTTCAGTCCATAGGAATTGAGAAAGTTTTGTGTTACTCCTCATACTTCTCACCATGTCCATTAAAGTTTGGTTTCTTCTTTCTGTCACACTATTCTGATCCCGAGAGTCAGGCATGGTGTACTGGCCATCAATCCCATATTCTTGAAGAAACTTCATGAAATAACCTTAAATTCTGATGTTGCCTTGGGGTTACTTTAAAATTTTAACCAATGATTGCATATAGTGCAACCTCGGGTCATTCTCTTTGAGGAGCAAAAAAAATGAAATTAATTTCCGAAGTAACTAAATGCAATGCAACCTGAACTACAAAATGGGGTTTTTGGTATTATAAATAAACACTAATTGAAAGTTTGCAATGAATTGAAATAAACACTAAGAACTTGTTTTTGGTATTATAAAATTAAAATAAGTGATATGAAATGATAGGAAGTGAATGGAATAAGAAGAAAAACACAAGAAATCAACAATGATAAACACAACCCTCCAATTCAATAACGCAGGCAATCATCACTCAAATAGATATGGGAGTTAAACAAATGAACCAAGAATTAAAATCGAGCTTTTAATCCAACAATCGAGCCACCTCAAATTGTTACAAAATATTTTCCAAAATTCCAATCTACTAACTGCCACCAGAATAGTAAAATAGAGCTAAGGATACTAAAACCAATGCTCAATTTTCACTTAATAATTTAAAAAACGGAATTAACACAAGCAACTGATATAATAATCCAATCATTCAAGCCACCTTGAATAATCACCAAATTTTCAGTAAAATCTCAATGCAAAGTCTTGACCTAAAACAAAGTAATGAAATTGAACCAAAATTAGCACAATATCAGTTGTTAAATAATAACACACCCACATGAATCTTCCAATTCAAAGATATAATCTATACATAACTCCAAATAATTAAATAGATATCCTAAGACCTAGGAATCACTAAATAATTAAATGGATAGAATATAAGTGCAGATTAAACTCCCTTATAAAAATCCAAGCTCCTGCCATTGCTATTGAACCAAAGGATTAGGATAAATTAGGACAACAATAAGCCACGGTGGTTAACCATGAAAGGTGTGAAAATAATGGTCTGAATCTCTTGGTTTTCACTTCTGCGTCCTCCAACTTGCGCCTCTCACATTGTCATTTTCTCCTTCTAATTTTGTTGTTTCTTCACACACCCACGCCAAAGCCACACAGCCAAATCCAACGCAGAACACACAACCAACATTATAGCTGGAAGTGACAAATTAATGTTGGTTCTTGTCCACTCTTCATTGTTCACACACCTCACTAGACAGTACGCACTCACCACCTATTTAACGTTTTTCTCTCCTAGTTACCCAGCACCATGCACACATGCAGCCACACTTCCCTTCTTTTTCACGCTGTTGCCTCCCTTGTATACTGATGTGACAATTTATGTTACTCTCTTCTCCAAACCAGCACACACGCCTCACTTCCCTGGCCATGCAACCCACACGTTATTTTTTTCTCTCTGTACAGATGTCGTGCCTAGAACCACTTCTGCCGCCAGCCAACCTCACGCCTCCTTTCTATATCTACTAGTGACTAATTTATTTCCCTTCTCTGCAACACCTTGCACACACAGACTCATGCACATTGCGTTTTTCTCTCTTCACACACGCCTCTCAGCACACTCGCACACACTTGCATCGCCCCCTATTTTTCGTGATCTCCCAAATTAAGTTAGTTCATGCTTTTTGTTGCTCAAAACCCTTGCAAGCCTCCATTTCATGCTATGTTGTTGTTTTCTCTTCTATTTCCTAGCACCATGCATTGTCATTTATGTTTTGGTCCCTTCTTGTCCACTGCATTTTGGACTTTGTCCACTACATTTTGGACTAAAATTTATGTTTCTTTTGGTTGCTACTGTTGTCCTGTTTCTTCTTTGGCTTTGTGGATCACTCTTTTAATCTTTTTGAGCTTTAATTTCTCCAAGTATCCTACAATAAAAATTTCAAATAAAATAGCAACAATTGTCCAAAAATTAATTTATCACAGTTAAACCAAGATATGACAATTTTTTGCCCCTATAAATACAAATTAAATGTAAGGTACAATAATTCAAATAATAATCAAATAAAGCCATAAAGATCACTTTTAGTAACAAAAACTCATCTAAATGATATGAAAATATATATGAACTAGTGAATTTGTCAACTCCCCCCACACTCAGCCTTTTGCACTCCTGGGCAAATTATTAGTAGAGAGAAATCCAACATTTAAACTTAATACAAGCAAGCATAAAACTGATAAGGCAAGAATATGTAATCAACTCAAACAACCTCTATCCCTAATCAACCAATAGTCATGGAATGCTTCAGTGCAAGGAAATTAACACAGGAAACATAGCAAGTTAAAAAGAAAGAAACATAATAGATCTCACATAAGGTACAAGTGTTTCACTCATCTCTCAAATAGGGAATTTTTCATTCAATCCACCTATATTAGCACCTATCATAAGCTTGTAAAGATTCTACTATCTCCACCACTAACATACCATAGATTCATGATCAAGGGGACTTTGTAGGGTTGTAATGTTGATGAAAGGCTAATGAATGGATGAAATGGAAAAGAGAAGGAAAAAAAATGACAAATGTATTGCATGAGTATTAAGAATAACTCAAAATGAGTTAAAGCGCAACCATCAATTGAACACCAATGTGCAATTATCATCTTTCAAGACCCAATCTTTAATCTTCAATCCACCAAAGGATGCCTTATTTCAAACTTTATTCTTTTTGGCCAAATTATTTTCTTGTTTTTTTTTTGGCCTTTCTCTTTGTTTTTTTTTTGCAAATTTGGCATACCCGAACCCAAGAAGATAAAAATCACAACAGCAATTATGCACATTTAATCATGAAGAACATAACGTAACTCATGCAAAACACTTGTGCCAAAAACAACAGAATGAATAAAAGTGAAGGCTCAAAGGGGGTAAGCAACGGTTAATTGAAATGGCTTGTGTTTGGACAAAAGGGTTTAGAAAAAAAATGCCCCTATCATACCCACAAATCTAGGTATTAATGCAGCTTTGAAAAAGAATCTATACAAGTTCTAGAGGCTAAC
>JAOTIZ010000202.1:7320779-7331052 GCA_027123425.1 Erythroxylum panamense | reverse complement strand
CAACTTAAGTGGTATTCCCAAAATACCCCCAAACATTTTAATCCCTTAATTCCTATTTAAACCATATTTAATCTCAATTATTCGATATCATGCCCAATTTAATCAAACTAAGCCATAAACACATAATTATCACAATTCATACCTAATGACATCATTAAAAAAAATTCGGGGTCCAACAGGGACGGATCCACATTGGGGTCTAAAAAATTTTATATAAAAAATTATTATTTTAAGTTTTGATCCCATAAAAAAAATTTTGCTCCAATTAAAATTTTTCCCCTATTAAAATTTTGCCCCCACTCAAAAAAATTTCTGAATCCGTCCTTGTATACTGGTTTCAGGTATTGGATGGTACCAATCATTGCAACTGACACTAGTTGATACTAGTAAAATACTAGGGTCAATATTATAAAATTGAAAATTGAGGATTTATTTAAAAATAGTTGCCACTTTTTTTAATCATAAGGAAATTACATCAAAGCTACTGAATTAAGCGAGGGAAAGAGATCCCTGTGATATCCTCTAGGAGAATTTTAATACAGCTTGAAGGAGGGCATTGAAAGGTGGTGGTCCCAAATTCAAAGGATTGAGCGTAGTTAGCCAACCAATCCGCACAATTATTGGCTTCCCTGTAGATATATCACTGCCTTACTATCCATTCTCTAACAAGCAACTCCTGAATAGCCCTAATCAATGAGTTGCAGATACCCTGTTGCTTCTCTAGCGAGGAGAGTATGTTAATAACCACAAGAGAATCTACCTCCATTTCTATCCTTTTATAACCCAAGTCCCATGTAAGTGATAGATCCGTGAATACACCCCAAAGTTCAGCACAGATCGAGATGGTAAACTCCACATTTTGAACAAAACCTCCGAGCCAGCCCCGGTATAGTCCTTAAGAACACCTCTCGCAGAAGCAATGTGAGAAATGCACTTATAAGCGCCATCGGTATTTAGCCAAGTCCACCTAGGGGGTGTTAACCAACCAATGAGTTTCTCCACTCACTGGTGATTATCTAAAAGGACCAGAGAGAACATTTCTTTAGTCTTGTAGATCCACCCAATATAATTGAGGATAATTCCCATAGGATTAGTTGGCCATGAAAAATCTATATCAAAGATACTTTTGTTTCGCTAATACCAAATGAACCAGCAAGTGGTACCAAAGATGACAGGCGAATAAAACCCATGTATCTTTTTATGGGATTGCAAATTTTTCTATAACCAGTCTGATTTTAATGTGTGGAAGAAGTCTGCAGATGATGCCACTGGTGGAAATGTTAGCCACACGTGTTGAACCCTGAGGCAATCGCGCATGGCATGCAACGAGTCTTCATTTCTTCCATACGTAGTACATGCAGCATCCAAGGAGAGGTGTCAAACTACTCTCTGCCTATTTTTCAAAAGTCTGTCATGAGAGAGGAGCCATAGATCTTTGGTGCACCTGGCCATTTCCAAATCAACGTACAAATATCACTCCTTTGCTCTATTCTAAAACTTGCAATTAAAGAGTAAGCAGAAGCAGTACTGAAGTTCTCACTCTCCGATTCACCCCATACCCTTCTATCATGTCCAAATGTAGGTCTTGGAGGGAGGATACTAGCAATATGTATGCAAACCAACAAAGGAAGGTGGCCTTGGAAACTCTTCCAATTCTAACCTCCATTATCATCAACGTAGTCCTCTACCTTAAGTAACAACATAGAATCCAATAGAGGTGTGGTCGTGTGAAATTTGAGAGGAAAAAGGTTGACTACCCATGCATCTATCTAGAAACGAACCCGTTACCGTTGCCAATTATCCATTTCATACCCTCAATCACATAGTTCCATACAGAAGATATGCCTCTCCAAATCATGGAGGAAACTTTAGCATTAAGTTTAGCAGGTAGATTGTTGTGACAGAACCTACACTTGCCCCTCAGTACACGGACCCAGAGGGAATTTTTTTCAGAGAGGAGTCGCCAACCTAGTTTGCAAAGTAGTGCATTGTTAGCTATTCTGACTTTCCGTAGTCCCAATCCTCCCAAAGTCTTCAGTTGACAAACAATATCCCAACTAGCGAGGCTCATCTTCTGTTGGTTGTCATTCGATCCCCATAAGAAGACTCGCATGATTTTCTCTAAATCATCACAGAGTTTACGTGGGAGGTGTACAATCTGCATGGTGTACGTAGGCAAAGCAGAGATAACCGATTGAGTTAACATTACTCTACCCACCAAGGAGAGGTGTTTTGCTCGCCATCCTGTCAGACATTATTATACTCTGTTGAGGATATATTGATAGCTTCTTCTGGATGACCTCTCATGAATGAGAGGTACGCTAAGGTACTTCCCAAGGTTATCCGTGAGTTGGACGCCCAACCTCTTACTGATCAATTAAGCCTCTGGACGAGTAATATTTTTAAAACAGTAGCAATGGGTCTTGGCTTTTCCCACCTTTTGTCCTGATGCAGAGCAGAAGATATCTACTACTTCCATGATAATTTGAGCTTGCTCAGTGGAAGCTTATGAAAATAGTATTAGATCATCTACGAAAATAGATGTAATAAGTATGGGCCACTCTTTCCCAACCAGATAGGTTTCCATTTACACTTATCCACTGCATGATTAATCAGGTGACCCAATCTCTCCATGCAAAGGATGAAGATATATGGAGATAAGGGGTTGCCCTGTCTGATGCCTCGAGATGGAGTAAATGCCTCCGAAAGATCACCATTCGAGTTAACTTGCATGGTCACCGATGTTACGCATTTCATAACGAGACTAATAAGAGAATTAGGCAAACCGATGTCTGTAAGAGTGTCCTTAATGATGTCGTACGCTCTCTCCAAGTCCACCTAGCTTGATAGCCAGTAAAACTTTTTTTGCCTTTTTTCCTTCTCATAGAGTGAATCACTTCCTAAGTAATGACTATGTTATCCGAAATAGATTGACCGGGCATAAAGCTACATTGTGTCGGGGCTACTAGAACAAGCATCAAAGGTTTTAGTCGGTTCACAATGATCTTGGTGGTTGTTGAGTAGATTACTGAGCACAGACTGATCGGACATAGTTGATGAATATATGTTGGGGGAGAAATTTTGGAAATGAGCACCAAAACGGATTTATTTAACTCTGCTTCCCACACCTCATGTTGGAAGATTCTTTAAATGAAGGTTGTCACTGCTGGCCCTACAATCTCCCATTGTTTTTGAAAGAATATGGCATGGAATCCATCATAACCAGGCGTTTTGTCTAGGTGAATACTGAAGATGGCGTCTTTAACCTCACCAATAGAGACGCACTTGTGGAGAGTCTCCAGCGTTGTTCGAGGGGTGGGGGGAAGTCCCCTTTAAGAGGGAAGTGGTCGGTATGATTCTCTTCGATTGTATAAACTGACTCAAAAAACTCCCTGGCCATACTTCAAAGAGTGACCAGATTGGTAATGATGGTGCCGCTATTATTTTTCAGCACGGCCACTGTTGTGTCTCGATTTTTCTCCATGGTGATAGAATGATAAAATTTTATATTGCGATCTCTTTGCACCATCCCTTGGCATCCAGATTTCTGGTGCCAAAATAATTCGTCTTCACATAACACTTTCTCCAATTCTGCACGTAGATACTCTTCTAGGTCGAGGAGGCCGGCTGAGTTTCCATGGTCCATAATATTTTGGATTCCCGCTAGTCATGTTAGAAGGCGATTCTTTCGTTGAAAAATGTTTCCGAACACGTTCCAGTTCCAAATACTCAGATTGTTGGTGAGAGATGAAAGATGACCACAAAAGTCATTTTCATCTAGCCTCTAATGATTTCGAAGATAATCAGAAAAGTTGACATTGGACATCCAAGCTGCCTAGAATATGACAGAATGGATTCTTGGTTGCGTACGCTTAGTTTTCTCAAACTGGATCACAAGTGGGCGATGATCTGATTTAAGGACAGGTAGGTGGAGAACTGTGGATTCTGGAAATTTGTGTTCCCAAAGGGTGGAGCAAAAACCCTATCTAATCTTGCTAGGTTGGTTCCCCGTCTCCATGTATATCTTGGTCTAGAAAATCCAAGGTCGTGTAACCCACAACTAAGGATGCAATCTTGAAAGCCTTTCTTAATAACCGGATGTGTGTTAGCCCCATTGTATTTATCAATTGCTTTTATCTTCGCATTAAAATCACCTCCTAGTAGCCATAGATCCGTAATGGTCTGTGCAATGATCTTTAGATAGCTCCATAGATGTCTTTGAAGATAATATTATGGGCTTGCATATACAGTAGTAAAGACAAAAGAAATACCATCCTTAACAATCTTCATATGAATAAATTGTCTATGGGCAAGGAGGATATTTACATCTATGTCCATGTTCCATAAGAGCCAGATGCCCCCTAAGAAACCCATGGCTTTAACTCTATAAGAGTTTGCAAATCCTAGTTTGTTGATAACATCATTTGCTCTTCGACTGCTAATCTTGGTTTCCACGAGGACTATCATAAACGGCATATGCAATCTTATATAGTTTCATAATATAGGTTTGAAGGTTTTACCTCCAACCCCTTGGCAATTCCAAATTAATATGGACATAAATATATGTGAAAGGAGATGATGGTAATGCGATTAAACCTTTGTTTGCATCAAGTCAAGGTCCTTCGTAGTTACTGCATGTATACTCTTGGTCTCTAGAACCACTTCTATCACTTCATTGCCTAAGGGATCCTCCACTATCAAGTCTATGTTGATGTCTGGATCAGATGGTCTTGGGGGCAGTGGTTCATACTTATTATTTGTATTGCTGAGAAGATTATTCGCCAATTCCTCCATTACCTCATTTTGTTGACAACAACAACAAGCCATTGCGTCATCCACTAGCAAGGAGGGAGAGTTGTCATTGTTGATAACTTCCTAGTGACTTGGAATTTGAACTACTGTATGATTGCCGCGTTGTTTTATCATGATCCTCTTTGTGGAGTCTGAGCCTTCCTTGTCATGCATTAATTCCCTGTTGTTGCCCATGTTTGTACTCATCTTCTAATGGGAGGTTTTATCTTTGTTATGATTATTGACTATTTTGATTAATTCAGGATTCTTCTGAGCTGATAAAGGTAGTCCTCCCCTTGTATCCGCTAGTGTCCCCCAATGTGGTGTCGAGTAGTGGCGTGATTAGGTTGGCTGCTCTCTCCAACAAAATGACGATTGTTTACGTTACCAAAGTTTTCTTTGTCAGAGAGGATGGTGTATCGTGATCCCTGCTAGTCGACCTGATGTTTCTCGATATGTGGCCTTTGACCCTGATGATTGTCTTTAACTATAGGGCGTCTGCTATGTCGTGGCACTTATATCCAAGGGCAATATTTATCGTTTCAGCCAGGGGTTGTCGATGCTGCTTCAGTTGTTTCCACTGGGATTGTCTTTTTCTTCTCGCCGTTGATGTAAGTTTTTTCTACCACCCCCTACTTTATCTCCGGACAATCAATCGTGACATGTCCTACGCGTCCACAGGAGAGACAAATTTGAGACAATCCTTCATAAGCCACTTTTATTACCTCGCCATCGATCTCCACTCTTGATCTCAAAGGTACTATAATATCCACTTTGACAGCCACCCTCGCGAACTTTCCCCTGTATGATTTGGTAGTGTTATCGTCAATTTTTACTATACATCCAACCAAGTTTCCTAATGCTTTAAGAATGAAAGGGTGATATCGAGATACCGGAAGCTCTAGAAATCTAACCCAAACCACTGCCTTAGTTCCCTGTCTAGACGAAGAGGGTCGAAAGTTTGGGTTCCATGGTTGTACTGAGAGTGCATGACCCATGATTACCCAAGGTCCCTTCGTGAGCGCATCAAAATAATCATCTTGTTTAATAAATTTGACGAGGAAGTAGTCGTGATCAAGATCAATGATTTTCAGAGGTCCCGAAAGCTTCCACAAGGTTTTTAATCCTGTATTTAGCATTTTGTAGTCGATGCAACGCCCTAAGAGCTTAGCCACCACTGCAAGTTCCCATTGTTTATCCAGGCCATTCTTTAACGTATGGGACAGTTCGATAGCAGCCCCGAACTCTCTTTGCACTAAGGCAATATCACTCTCCTCGAAAGCAGCTGGTTGTTCTTCAAGCCATTCCTTATCTTCCTCCTCCTTACTTGCTGGGTTACCGATGACAGCAGCGCTGTAGCTAGGGTGAGCTTGGGTTGGTAGGGGGTCTTCTTCCCTTTCTCGTATTTGAACTTTTTTGTGCATGCGGTTATTCTCCATGTTTTTTAGGTTCCTACTCTCTTTTCCTTTTTAAATGCCCACTCAGCATGGCATTGCATGTGTCTCTAATAGTTGCCCCTTTTTGACTCTGCCTCTTCCATCCTTAGTTACACCTTACTCATCTGTCTCACCATTCTCCCTCTTCAATCATGTGCTTTCCTCTCTTCTGGTTCATTCCTCATCATCAAACTGCCATCTGCTTGTTGTTGCCAGCCCACTCTTCATCTCTTACTGCTTTCCCTTTTCATCTGCTTGTCACTGCCAATGCCATCATCTTCTATTCTTTTGGTCTTTTACCTTCTTGGTTCAAAGATATGCTCCATCACTACCATCACTGCCGCTTCTCAGTTCTTAGATTTATTGATGCTGCTCACTCCTCTTCCGTTTGCAACTCTTCTTCCATAAGATGTTGCTTCAGCAATTCAGCCTTTCCCCCATTGTCGACTAGTTCTCAGAAGTTGTAGTTTGTTTATGTGATTTGTATGGTTAACTAGTTTCTAAATTATGATTTTATGATGGTGGTAATTCATAATTAGTTAATTCTTGGTCGGTGGTTGTGGGTTATATATGGGTGACTAATTTTTAAGTGGCGAATAGTAGTGGGGACCGTATGGTACGAATTGTAATTTCTAAAGTGTGAATTTGTGAAGTTGTGTTGTCTGTAACTATGTATGTATTGCCGATTACAAATTACACATTAAGGGTATACTTTTAATTTTATGCAAAAATTTATTTAAGAATTAAAGTTTAACTTATTTTTGGAACTTATTTTTGGAAATTATTTATATCATTAACTCATTATATGTCTTATTAACCTGATTTTGTAAGGATCAAAGGTGATTTTGTAAATGCAATTTGAGTTTATTTTAATAACTATACAAATAAGACAAAATTTGAGTTTATTGAATTAATTTTTCCATTTTTCCATTATTTTCATTAAAAATGACATAACAAATACACAAAATTGAACTTTAGAAAGGAATATTTCTAACGTGATAGTAAAATTAAAAATGCACATTCATTTTCATTATCTTATTTTATGTATAGTTAAATACATATTATATTGGATATGGGAATTAAAAAGAGACATTTTAGATAATTTAATTTCTCATTAATTATATTTAAGTTAACCTAAGACATTTTAGATAATTTAATTTCTCATTAATTATATTTAAGTTAACCTAAGTTTATTTCTCATTAATGAGTTATAATTGTGAGCTTATAATTGAATTATGTAATCATATAAAATAAGTTATAGTTATGAATTTATGGTTGAATTATATAGTCTTCCAAAATGAATTATAATTACGACTTTATGGTTGAATTGTACTCACATAAATGGGTTATAGTTGTGAATTTATGGTTGAATTATATAATCATACAAAATGAGTTATAGTAGTGACTTTGTGGTTTAATCATGAAATCTTATAAAATAAGTTCTATTTATGACTTTATGGTTGAATTGTACTCATATAACATGAGAAATTTGTAGACGGAAAATGTTTAAGCCTCCAATTTTCTTAAAGAATCATTTATATAAGTTCGTAAAGTTCATATGCATGTTTATGTCATATGATTATTGAGAAGTTTTTGTTGACATATGTTTTCATTTATTTTACAGAAAAATAGAGAGAAGTTTAAGTACTCCTGATAATTTTGCGACTTCATGAAGATTAAATGATCTAGCTTAAGCTTAAGCTAGATGGGTTCGTGGAATAAAGAACCATACTATTTGTTTATATTGTAACAAGCATTTGAAAGATGGGAGAATTACCAAATTAAAGAAGCATTTAGCTAGGATCAAATATGATATAGAGCCTTGTAAGAAAGTAAATCATGATGTAAAATGGCAAATGAAGTATTAGCATAAGAAAGATAGAAGACAATAACTGAACTACAAAATAGATAGTGGAAGTTCCTTTTGCTGTGATCAAAATAATAGTGCGGATATTGAAGGTAGTATTATTTCCACCTAACAAGAAGGGGATGTTGCACCTGATGTGAGAAGAAGAAGACAACTGACTAACTTTTTTACATCACAAACAACTCCTGAAGCTCAGCCTTCAATCCATAGTACCTGAAGCTCAGCCTTCAATCCATAGTACCTTACAATATAAAGAAACGACTCATAATATGGACATGATAATGGTTAGAAGGTGGTATGATTCAGGTATAACATTCAATATTTCCTAGTCTTATTATTACTAAACTATGGTGGATGTTATTGCCTCTTACAATCTAGATATAAACCTTTTTCAATTAATAACTATATAGGTAAAATTTTAAGCAGCTCTATTTATGAAATAAACAGTTACTTGGATGAAAGAAGAATGACTTAGGCTACATATAGGTGTTCAAACATATGTGATCATTGGACGAATAGAAGACAAAAGCCTATTATTAGTTTTTTAGTTTATTCTGCAAAGGGGACTATATTTGTTAAGTCTATTGATGCGCCTGGATTTATTAGGAATGCTGATATTCTATTTCAGATATTTGATGAAGTTGTGAATGAAATTGGGCTAAAAAAATATTTTTCAGTTCATTATTGACAATGATTTTGCTTATAAAATTGTTGGAAGAAGATTGCAAAGTAGGTATAATTTTTTTATTAGACTTTTTGCATTACATATATCATCGACCTAATGTTGGAAAATACAATAGATGCTAGATATTTTCCTATCATTGATGAGGTTGCGTAGAAAGCCAAAAAGTGACTAAGTTCACTTACAATTGTGCATGGGTTTTGAATTTAATGAGAAGAATTTCACCAATAGTAGAAATTTGTATAGTCCTACTATTACAAAATTTGTAACTAATTTCTTACCACTTCAATGTTTTGTTTTGATGAAGGAGTTGAGGCACACGTTTACAAGTGATAAGTGAATTACTTCGTAGCATGCTAGGTTTAATGCTAGATTGGAGGTCTTTACAATTATACTTGAAGATCGTGAATTATAATCTAAATGTTAAATTATCATTCGAGTTTGTGAGCCTTTAGTGACTTTACTTCGTTTGGCTGATAGTGATGAGAAGGTAATATTAGGTTAGTTTTATGATGTCATGGAGAGGGTAAAGGAAACAATTAAGGTCAAATATAAAAAATAGGCCTTTTTGTGTACACCTTATATTGCAGTCATTAATAAGAGATGATAAAGGTAACTTTACTATTTATTGTTCACAATTGGGGTATTTTTGAATCCAAATGTCTATTTTAGTCCAAGTTTCACAACAAAAGTTAAAGTTAATAGGAGAATGTCATTAACTATTATGACAATTGTTTTATGTAAGATGATGCAAAATCTCCTAAGTTTACAAATGGAGGTTTATTAGGATGCTTCTGGTGATTTTGAGATGGCCATTGGTATTCGTAAAAGTGACAAGTTTAATCTAGGTATATAATTTTCACTTTTGCATATTGAAATTAATTATCACTTTATTTTTTATAATGTTGCTTTTCTTGTCATATAGTTACTTGGTGGGACTAATTCAAAAGTGATATTCTAGAACTGCAAAGGTTTGTAATTTGAATTATGAGTTAATCTACGAGTGCAACAAGACGTGAAAAAAAATTAAAGTAAATTTGAATTCACACGTTCAAAGAAAAGAAATAGATCAAAACGAAAAAGATTTCACGACTTGACTTTTGTATGATACAATTTAAAGCTTTAAGAACGATACGTTATTATCATTATTAAATGTAACGTAACTTCCTATAATTTCTTAATAGTTTAATTTTATTTGTTTACTAGGAATCTTAATAGAATAAGTAGTTGTATGGATCTAATTTGTATTAATCATATTGATCCTTTGGTGAATAGGTTACTGAAGAACTGGGTTTGATAAATAAGTATCTTGGAAGATAATTTTGGATAAGAAAGTACTGGCATATCATTTGATGTAATAAATTTTATTGATGATTATGATGAGGCTTATCTTAATAATAAAGATTCTATGTCAAATAAGAATTAGGGTCAATGCAATTTGATTAGATATTCAATTAAATGAAGTTTCAGGTTTTTCATTTCATTTCTTCTTTTAAT
>JAOTIZ010000202.1:7304695-7320679 GCA_027123425.1 Erythroxylum panamense | reverse complement strand
ACAACCTCAAGACAAAACTGGATAAACAATTGAAAAAAGCAGTCGTCGTGAAACTGCTAAGTCGACGTATTAGATATTGGCTTCTAAGCTCCCAGTTGAAGACGATATGGAACCTGCAAGGCTCCATGAAGATTGTTGATCTAGAAAATGACTATTTCCTCGTAAAGTTCATTGAGGAAGACGACTATATTAAGGCTTTGACTAATGGTCCATAGGTTATTTTCAGGCAAGCAATCTCTATTCAACAATGGATGCCAAACTTTCGACCATTGCAAGGACAAATTAACAGAGTGGTCGTTTGGCTTTGGTTCTCGAAATTATCCATCGCGCGATATCACCCAATGATTCTAACAGCTCTAGGAAACCTAGTGGGGAACACGGTTAAGATAAATGAAGCAACACTGCAGGCCCAACATGGGAAGTTTGCGTAAGTCACTGTTGATATTGACTTGAGTACTCCTTTACGTATAAGGGTGGAGCTTGAAGGGGAGACGATACTGATGGCTACGAAGGACTGCCACAAATCTGTTATACTTGTGGAATGGTAGGTCATGACTCTTTTGGTTGTCCGCAGCAACAACTTACTCATTATAAATCTTATAACCTGATCTTTGGTGAAGGCAAAGGAGTGAAAAGAAAGGGGAGTATGTCAGGTGCAACAGATGGGAAGCAACTGAGCGTGAACACCAACAGCTATGAATCCTGAACTAGGTGCAACGAAAGGCTCCACGAAATTCCATGAAATGTTAGGAATAAATGGGAAGCAACAGGGAGGCTCGAGGTTTTCAATACTGTCAGAGACGAGACTCATGGGGGAAGAGTCTACAGCACAGACAGGGATTCCACAAAATAACAATTTTGCTAGATTCGGAAAAAGATTTAATTTGACAAACTTAATTGGCAAAGGAAAGCAACCTCAACAGGGATTCTGGGCCCAAACGAAATTCGAGGAATGTTTCAAAAGGAAAGTCGGTACCATAATTCAGCAGACTCAGGAGGAACGATCCCAGGCCAGTGGTCACCAGGAAAAGGGATTAGACACTTTCCCTATAATTCAACTCCAACCCACATCATTGGATAAACATCTAGTGGTTGAAATCATCTCTCATACTGAAATGATCTATGATAGTTAGGTTATTGAGGACAGAGAGCAAACTGTTGAGGAGTCACTCCATCTGATGGAAGGAGTCGAGGACGTCGAGGAGGTTGGTAGGTTTAGGGGGTTTAACCGCACTTTCTCCCACCGAACCTCTAGATTTAGCAGAAGGGTCAGGTATGTTGGAAGACACGAATCAAAAGGGACTTGACGAGGAGACTGCAACACAGACACAGGGCGATGGAAACAAAGAAGCCTACGCAGAAGGTACAACTTACACTCAGTTGTAGAAGTATACTGTTCACGTTTTTATTTTCGTATGTCGATCCTAATATGAAATTATCAAGGGGCAGGGAGGATTCGATTCCATGCCATATTGCGTAATTATGTTCGTAATTACAAACCTGATATCTTAGTATTGATGGAAACTCGAATTAGTGGATCTGGGGCTGACAAAGTAGTCCTTAGTTTCGGGTTTGATTATTCATTTAGAGTAAAATTCGAAGGTTTTTCTAGAGGGATATGGATATTTTGGACGGATGAATTTGATATCTCAATAGGAATAGCTTATCACCAATTTATTTATACCACCATCAAGTATGATTCTTGCTCGTTCGATTTTACAACAGTTTATGCTAGCCCACAATTCTCTTCTCAAACCATTATCTGGCCAGTTTTAAGATGGGTAGGACGTTCTATACATAAACCCTAGCTTGTAGGAGGGGATTTTAATGCTAAAATGGAGATCTCAGATAAATGGGGTGGAACAAAGTCAACGTGGGTGGTGAATAAACATTTTAAGGAATGGATGCATAGGAGTGGACTTCATGATTTGGGTTTTATTGGATCAAAGTTTACTTGGAGGAGAGGAACAATTTAAGCTAGGTTGGATAGAGTATTTGGTTCGATGTCTTGGATACAGGATTTTCCTCAAACGGTGAATCATCATTACCCTTTCTTTGTTCAGATCATAGATCTATGTTGATTCATTTACAAAGACCCCATCCAAGAATAAGAGGGATCCCAGTGTTTCGATTCCAGAATGTTTGGCTAATGCAGGTTTTGATGATGTAGTAGCAGAGCATTGGTTACTAGTAGAGGAGATGTTGAGTAAATCTTTAGCTTAATTCTCCAACCACCTTATGAGATGGAATAAGTTAAATTTTTGGCAATATATTCCATAGGAAAAAAAGACTGCTAGCACGATTGGAAGGAATTCAGAGGGCCATATAGGTCGACAATTTGGATTCACTCTTAGTCTTAGAGGAAACGCTGAGTGGGGAACAGATGCAATGCTGTGTGAGGAGGAAACTTTTTGGCATCAGAGAGCCAGATGTGAATGGATTTCAAAGGGTGATCGGATACCAAATATTACCACACTATCACTCTATCAAAAAGAAAGAAAATGAAGACAGAGCAGCTCATTGATTCCAATGGGTCACTGATATCTGATCCAGAGCAACAGTGCCTAATAGCCAGGACGTTTTTTGTCCAACTTTATAATAACGAAGATGGGCATCTGCATTTGTTTCCGATCTCAGAAGCTTTTCTTTAGGTATCAGACGTTCATAATTATGAACGTCTGGAGGTTGACGTTCCAGTGGCTCCTCTATAACAAATAACATACACATATATCACAATTTGCACCATTACAAATACTCAATAATGCACATGTATGAAATGAATTATGTACAATGCATGTTCATGATAAATCTCGGGTATCACTCTATAAATTCTTATCAACACTATCCCCATACCAAAATTCATTTAAGTAAAACTAACACTTAGGTTTATGCCTTTCTAGAACCATTGAAATCACAATTCATTTGTCACCGGCTTACTTTCAGACTTTCAGAAATACCCTTTCGGGTTTACTGTTCACATTCAATCAGGAGGCAAAACTTCTGAAATTTGAGCCCACTCTCTTCTAAAAAAGTGTTCCTCTATCTTTCATCTTTCCATTGACACCAATTTTACTCAATTTGGTTCAGTGATTTGGAAGATATGCCTCAAACATTTTTTGGATTGTTCCTCTCCAAAATAGTGTACTATATCTAACTTCCATCCAGAAATTGAACACCTTAGAGACTGAATCAAGATTCAGCTTCTTCATATGATTTGTAGCCCTATTTCTCTAGTTTACTAAAAATCAAGAATCACTTCAATTGGAATCCTAAACCCCAAGATATCATCAAAATACTAAAATATGTTCAGTGAAATATCCAGTTCATGCTCCTTCCACCGATACCCTTACTTAGATTGAATTAATCATTTTTAATTTAATACCAAAAACCATAAATGTTTTTGGAGAGATAAAGAAATGTGTTAGGAATCCAATGCCTCAAAAATTAGGTCATTTGGAGGTCTAGAGATGGAGTTATGATTAAAAGACTCCAACCTGTTTTTGTCCTCAATCGTCTTACTTTTTCCATCGTCTTATTTCCATCGTCTTACTTCCATAGTCTTATTTCCATCATCTTATTTTCATCGTCTTATTTCTATCGTCTTACTTCTATCGTCTTATTTCTATCGTCTTATTTCCATCGTCTTACTTCTATCGTCTTATTTCTATCGTCTTACTTCCATCGCCTTATTTCCATCGTCTTATTTTTTGCGTCTTACTTTTTCCGTCTGCTTTTCTGCTCAGAACCTCTCCACTTATAAGGATCATAACTTTTGACTCCGATATCCAAAATTTTCATGCTATATACCGTTGGAAAGCTAAAAAAAGATCTACAACTTTTTAGAAGGCAACTTTGTCAGAATCTATCTAAATTAGGTCCAGATTTCCTCCCGAATTTGGAACACAAATTTTTGTTCAACTCTCAACGTCCTGCACCCAGTTCTCAACTTCGTGACCACTTTTGAGACTCTTAGATACAGAACTGAAATTCGATGTCTTCATGCAAAATGTAGCCATACGTTCTTAGTTTACTCTTAATTAAGAAGCATTTTGTTTGGATCACTAGAGAAAAAGTTGTGGCTAAAATACTGAAGCATATTCAGTTAACCTTTTTCCAGATTTTTTCCACTTTCAATATTTTACATCACCAAAATACCAAAAGTTTTCTAAAAAACTAATTTAACACTATAACTGAATTTATTTCTTCCCAACTACCCAGTATTTATGAACAACCACATAAATGACATTTTCCATGCAGATGACAGTAATTTATCAACTCTATTTCACAAATCCCTAGCTGTAAGGGATTTCTTCACCACTTACCTGCTGAAAAACTCCAAAATCTTCAAGCCCAAAACTCCACACGTTTTACGTACTTCATTGAATGAAATGATCAGCTTCTCTTCTTTCTCAGGGCAGGGGACACAATAGCAAGGTAGGTTTAGTGAAAGAAAAGGGAAAACACCGAAGTCTCTTAGAAGATACTTGTCTGAAAACTCTGAGTTTCAAAAGGGAGTTTTTTAGAAAGATGATAATGAAGAAGGGACTTGGACAAGACTTAGCCTGTCAATTCTCCAAGAATAGTAACTTACTCCTAGCAAGAGTACAAGGCCTAAGTGACACTTGTAACTTACCCAATACCCAAGTTCCAACTTAGTTTCTTTTGAAACTAACTCCCTTGATTGTCATCTTTACAATCCAACTATCTCCAAAGCTTCATTTAATTTCTTGTTTCCTATAATATATATATATATATCTTTCTCAATACTCCAAAATTCACCAACACCTACAATTATGGTATTTCCATAATTCAGTAATATTTCCAATGTAAAGACATTCATAATTCTCAAATCATTCCAATTATACCTGGAATTATTCATGAATGCATGTACAATTATTTTTCGTGTGCAAATAAATTCACTATTCATGTCTAAGTGTATGGCATATCATGCATGAACCTAGAAATGCATCTAACTCTTATTAGTCACTCCCATCTACCATTCTATCCTTCCCACTAGTAATGGGATGTTACAAATGTGTTTGGAATCTATTGGTTTAAGAATCAGGTCATTTGGATGTTTAGCAAAGAAGTTATGACCAAAAGAAGCAAGACTATTTAGGATAGAAAATTCTCTCAGGTGCACGATCGTGCTGAGATCACACCCTCTTTAGAAAAATCACCCTCGTGACTTTATACATCCAAGAACAGCTTATTTCCTTCCCTCACCTCACAATCGTGACTTTTAACATAACCAGCAGAGTCACCCTCGTGATGACTCACGATCGTGAACTCCTTCTTGCTAAAGTAATGTCACGGGTGTGCAACCTTAAGTCACACCCATGAACTCCATTTATGCACTTATGCATGAATTTATCCCCCTCTCTTCTTCATGTTAATCAATTTCTAATTCATATATTCTGTATTTCTACACCCAGTATAAGCTCTAAGTACATCAAATACAAGCTTATATTCATTAATTTCATATTCAATTTCAGATACAACTAATGCTATCTTCATACATTCACAACCTCAATCTCTCATCTAAGTAATTCAGTCTATTCATTCACCGAGGCTTCACTGCATAAACTTCTCATGCATGTATATATATGTTTACACCGTAAACATCATCAGAGTGACTTACTTACTTTAGTTATTCCCAGCAGTAAAAATGAATCAAATGCACAGAAATAACACAGTTAATATTTTTGGGGTTAACTAAACAGAGGAAAATTGATCACAATGCTACTCTCAGTGAAGAACAACGAGAGAGAGAGCTGCAGAATAACCTTCCATCTAAAACACGTAACCACGTGTTCTCTTTCATGTAACACATTTTTCACTGAATCATTAGTACACGTGTTACCATTTTGTTGATTATATTTCCTAGTCGAAAACACCCCAAATTTTAGAAATTCCTAAAATTCACCAAAAATTCTGAAATAATACTAACAGTCTCCAAATCCATTTTTACTATCAATATGTCACAGTTTATATTTTAAATTGCATTAGTCAGTCAATTATACCTGAAAAATGTCAATGAATGCATGAACAAGTATTTTAAATATGCCAACAATAAATATTCACATATGTGTGAATATAGAATGATGCATAAGCATGCAATGCACTCTAAATTTCTCACAATGGGCTCAGTTCACAATTCTAGGGTCTAGCCTCGAACATGAGATATTACAATTCTCCCCTCCTTAAGAACATTGTGTCCTCAAAATTATTACCTAATTGATGAAACTAGTGGGATATTGTTTTTTCATATGTTCCTCAATTTCCTACGTTGCTTCTTTACTCGAATGATTATGCCACAAAACTTTTATCATTGGAATTTCTCTATTCCTCAGTCGTTTTATCTAATAACCAACTATCTGAACTGGCTTCTCAATATAGCTCAGGCTACTAGTAATTTTAATATTCTGAGCCGATAACTCATGTTTTGATCAGACCTATATTTCCTGAGCATACTCACATAGAATACGTCATGTATCTATGATGTCACAGTAGGTAAGGCTAAACGATATGCCAAAGGTCCAATTGACCAATATATCTCAAGCTTAACTCGACCTTTTTGCCAAACCTCAATATGCCTCGCCGAGGCAACACTCTTAGAAATACTTTGTCCCCAACACTGTACTCCATATCCTGTCGATACTGATCCACATAGCTTTTTTGTCTATCTTGAGCTGCTTTTATTTGACTCCGTATTAGATTCACCTTATCTACAGTATCTTGGATCAATTTGGGACCCTCAATCATTCTCACGACGATCAACATTTTCTACCATACAATGCTTCATACGAAGCCATCCCGATACTACTATGATAATGATTATTGTATGCAATCTCAATCAATGCTATGTACTAATCCCAAGCTCCCTGAAACTCCAATATACATGCTCTAAGCATATCCTCAACAGTCTTGATAGTTCTCTCACTCTGTCCATCTATCTAAGGATGGAATGGAGTACTGAAATTCAGCTTTGTGCCTATAGTTAATTATAAACTCTTCCAGAATCTTAAGGTAAATCTGGGATCCCTGACCGATACAATAGACACCGGAACTCCATGCAGTCTCACAATCTCAGTCACATATATCCGGGCCAATTGGTCTAATGAATTGTTCTCCCGGACTAGTATGAAATGGGCCGATTTAGTTAATTGGTCCATTACAACCCATATCGCATCATTTTGGCTCGGAGTCTTAGGCAACCCCATTATAAAATCCATAGTAATTTGTTACCATTTCCACATTGGAATAGGCAACGAATGAAGCTTTCCAACTGGAGCCTGGTGCTCAGTTTTAACCTACTGGCATGTTGTACAGATTGGTCGTGTCAGGATGCATAGAATAGGTAGCCATATGAGCTTCCTCTAGGATTTCCCTCCTGAGATCATTGACATCAGGCAACCACAATCTCTGCTATCTTTAGCTAATAATACCCAGACCTCAAGTCAAGTTTAGTAAATACTTGAGCTTTATGCAATTGATAAAACAAGTCATCGATTTTAGGCAACGGGTATTTGTTCTTCACTGTAACCCGATTAAGTTGCCTATAGTCGATGTACAACCTCAACATGCCATCTTTCTTCTTTACAAATAACAATGGAGCTCCTCAGGGTGAAACACTGGGCATAATGAATTCTTTCTCAAGCAGCACTTGTAAGTTAGCCTTCAATCCTTTAGTTCCATAGGTGCCATCCTATATGAAGGAATAAATATAGGAGCAGCACCTGGAACTAAGTCAATCATGAACTATGTTTCCCAATATAGGGGCAAACCAGGTAATTCAACAGAAAACACGTCCAAGAATTCCTTCACCACAGGAATATCCTGTACACTCCATTCAGCTCTAATATCAATCATGTAGGCTAGATAAGCCTCACATCCACTATGCATTAACTTTAAAGAACTCGTAAATGAGATCAGTCTGGATGGCATTGCTTGGCTAATACCTCTGAACACTGCTCTCGACTGATTAGGAGACTCTAAAATTACTTCCTTCATTTAGTAGTTCATGATGACCCTATGAGCAGTGAGCCAATCCATGCCTAAAATAATATCAATCTCCTTTAATTGTAATACAATCAAGTCTATTTCTAACTTCGTTTGATTAATGCGAATCAAGCACTTCTTATAGACTTCTCCAATAACTGTTGGGACCGAAACCCAACCGCTTAAACTAAACCATAACCTCTTATAACGCGTGCGGAAACGAAAGAACGGAACGGATCAATCAACTGAATGTTCAAATTCTGACATCCGTCAACGTACACTTTAGAAAAACATCGTGTTGGAAACCATAAAGACACTTGATCTAAACTAATCCGAATCGGTGTAAATTTTTTTCTTTCATTTTATTCATCTTTATTCAAAACCATTCCAATTTCCCATTTGGAATTTATCAATTCCATAAACTCAATCAAATCTCAATTCATAAAAAAATTCTTCTTATACAATCATATCCCATAATTCATCTTTTAAAAGTCTTATTTTTCCTTTGCCATCAAAACTCACACATGCTATAAACCATTCAAGCCATAAACAAAGAGCACTTCTATATTTCAATTCCAGCAACACAATTCATCGGACCTCCTGTCTGGAATTCAAACGCAAATCAAACTCATACATAACCAAAGCACTTCAATAATTCTCAAACATCAGTATCATTGGACCTCCTGTCCGAAACCCATATCACATTCAAGCACAATCATAATCATATGCAATTCCCATTCATATCTTAATTCACTATACAAATTCAATTCGATAAGCAATTTCATAATTCATTTACATCATGAAATAAATGCTTAGAAAACATTAATGGCATTCCAAGCCATATACAATACCAATACCAAAAATCCAAATTACACAAATTACAAGATATGCAAAATCGAACAAATGGCTTGACTTTCTTTCATCCGATCTCCTGCACGATACCTAGAGATGGGGATGAAAGGGTGTGAGCTTTACCTCCAACTTCGCTAATAATTGCCTCCAACTTCCCATAGTGGGCAATGGTTTGATTTAAGGAAAGGTAAGTAAAGAACTGTGGATTCTGGAAATTTGTCTTCCCAAAGGGTAGAGCAGAAAGCCCTGTCTAATCTTGCTAGGTTGGTTCCCCATCTCCACGTATATCTTGGTCCAGAAAATCCAAGATCATGTAACCCACAACTATGGATGCAATCTTGAAAGCCTCTGCTAATAATCGGATGTGTGTTAGCCCCATTGTATTTATCAATTGCCTCCAACTTCGCATTAAAATTGCCTCCTAGTCGCCATGGATCCATAGTGGTCTATGCAATGATCTTTAGGTAGCTCCATAGATGTCTTTGAAAATAATGTTGTGGGCTTACATATACAACAATAAAGACAAAAGAAATACCATCTTTAACAATCTTCATATGAATAAATTGTCTATGGGCAAGGAGGATATTTATATCTACGTCCATGTTCCATCAGAGCCAGATACCCCCTAAGAAACCCATGGCTTCAACTTATAAGAGTTTGCAAATCCCAATTTGTTGATAATGTCATCTGCTCTTTTACCGCTAATCTTGGTTTCCACGAGGACTACCATAAACGACTTGTGCAATCTTACGTAGTTTCATAGCATAAGTTTGAAGGTTTTACCTCCAACCCTTGGCAATTCAAAATTAATATGGACATAAATATATGTGAATTGAGATGATGATAACGCTGTTAACCCTGCGTTTGCATCAAGTCAGTGTCCTTTGTGGTTATTGCATGTATACTCTGGGTCTCTATAACCACTTCTATCGGTTCATTGCCTAAGGGATCCTCCACCATCAAGTCTATATTGGTGTCTAGATCGGGTGGTCGTGGGGGCAATGATTCATACTTATTATTTGTATTGCTCAGATGATTATTTGTCAATTCCTCCATTACTTCAATCGGTTGACAACAGGCCATGGCATCATCCACTGGTAAGGGGAGAGAGCTGTCATTGTTAATAACTTCCCAGTGACTTGGAATCTGAACTACTATATGATTGCCTCACTTTTCTATCATAATCCTCTTTGTGGAGTATGAGCCTTCCTTGTCATGCGTTAATTCCTTAATGCTGCCCATGTTTGCACTCGTCATCTGATGGGAGGTTTTGTCTTTGTTATGGCTATTTACTATTTTGTTTGGTCTTGGATTCTGCTAAGCTAATAAAGGCAGTCCTCCTCTTGTATAAGCCAGTGTCCAACCTATGTCCTATCGAGCAGTGGCGTGATTAGGTTGGCTACTCTCTCCAGCAAAATGATGATTATTTAGGTTACCAAGGTTTTCTTTGTCAGAGAGGATGGTGAATTGTGATCCTCGCAAGTCACCCTGTTGTTTCTCGATATGTGGCCTCTAATCCTAATGATTGTCTTTAACTGTAGGACATCTGCTACGTCGTTGCACTTGTATCTAAGGGTTGTATTCATCATTTCAGCTAGGGCTTGTCGACGTTGCATCAATTGTTTCCACCGGGAATGTCTTGTTCTTCTCACCGTTAATGTAAGTTTTTTCTACTGCCCCTGCTTTGTCTCCGGACAATCAACCGTGGCGTGCCCTACGCGTACATAGGAAACACAAATTTGAGGCAATCCTTCATAAGCCACCTTTATTACATCGCCATCAATCTCCACTCTTGATATCAAAGGTACCGTATCCACTTCGACAGCCACCCTTGCGTACTTGCCCTTGTGTGATTTGGTAGTGATATCGTCGATCTTTACTGTACGTCCAACCAGTTTTCCTAATGCTTTGAGAATGAAAGGGTGATATCGAGATACCGGAAGCTCTGGAAATCTAACCCAAACCACTACCTAGTTACCTATCCAGAAGAGGGTCGAAAGTTCGGGTTCCATGGTTGCACTGAGAGTGCATGACCTATGATTACCCAAGGTTCCTTCGTGAGCGCATTGAAATAATCTTCTTGCTCTATAAATTTGATGAGGAATTAGTCGTTATCGAGATCAATGATTTTTAGAGTTCCCTAAGGCTTCCACATGGTTTTCAATCTAGTACTTAGCATTTTGTAGCCGATGCGACGCCCTAAAAGCTTAGCCACCACTGCAAGTTCCTATTGTTTATCTAGTCGATTCTTGAATGTATGGGAACGTTCGATAGCAATCCCAAACTCTCCTTGCACTAAGGCAATATCACCCTCCTCGAAAGCAGCTGGTTGTTCTTCAGGCCAATCTTTATCTTCCTCCTCCTCACTTGCTGGGTTACCGATGCCAGCAGCGCTGTAGCTAGGGCGAGCTTGGGTTGGTGGGGGGACTTCTTCCCTTTCTTGTATTCGAACTTTTTTGTGCATGTAGCTGTTCTCCATGCCCCTTTTTCTTTGTTCAATGAACTTTTTAGATTCGAAAGCTGTTTGAATTTTCGAAATTAGACTTCTAGTCAATAGAGTGTGGAATCTTGACTTCCAAGTAAGCTTTTATTCAGAATTTAGGCATGACTACTAGGCTTCTATATTCTATTAAAAATTGGATTGATGATGTTAATATCCGATATATCAAATTACATTGTTAAACTGAAATTATAATTATTTTGAAAAAAATTCACAATTGACTTTAAATTAATTTCTTTTCTTTTTTTGGTACAATTATAATTTTTCATTGAATAAGGTAATTCCAATTTTATAAACGTAGTGATAAATGAAAACCTTTTAAAAAAATTATAAATAAGCTATTCGATTTTAAACTTACGATGACTAAGTGTTTGATCTTCGTAGTGAAAAGTTAGTACTTAATCGTATATATGTCCTAGTATGAGTTCTTAATTAAATTTCCCATATCATTTACACAAGTTGATGGATACTTGGAGAAGCAATAAAGGGTATCACGTGTTGAGGCTCAACGATCAGAAACTTAAATCAATGTTCCCATGTCTGGTAAGGGTAAGCATCCTCAAAGACATGGGGCATAGTGGTCAGAATAAGCTAGACATTTATAAATACATAATATTAATATAAAGACTCGTTGTTTCAATAAATGAAAGCTTCCTGATTGCTAAATGTCCAGAGTTTTACTATGTGTACTATGCATTATTATATTTATGTATGTAAATAGATAAGTTTTGGAGTTTCATTATATTTTGCATCTACAATTTCTATCTTAATATATTATCATATGATATAAATTCGGTAAAATTTTGGGATAATTAAATGTTTAATATTATGAG
This sequence comes from Erythroxylum panamense, assembly GCA_027123425.1. Classification (NCBI taxonomy): domain Eukaryota; kingdom Viridiplantae; phylum Streptophyta; class Magnoliopsida; order Malpighiales; family Erythroxylaceae; genus Erythroxylum; species Erythroxylum panamense. The sequence continues at coordinate 7,308,493 of JAOTIZ010000202.1, read as the reverse complement.
TAAAATAAAATTTTCGTTAATATGAATAAACTATTAGCTTATTTAACATATATATTTGTTAATTTTATTAATTTTTTGCTAATTTTGAAGACGGTGAGGTTAGCTTTGAGAATTTTGACAGTTTTCTCATCAATTGCATCTTCTATTTTTTTTTCATTACAGTCCGAAATTATTGTTAATAGTTGATGAGTACAGTTTATTCGAATAGATTGGCTCGGGTGAATGGTTTGTGATAAAGAGATATGCTAGAAGGTGCAATAGCGAGAGTTCACGGGCATTCCCACCTCTTCCACAATCAAAGAAGTTGTACGTACAATCCTCGCCAACTCATTATCACCGCCACAATCCTTAAAGCATATAATTGCATTACCTTACTAGCACTGACTAGCTAGCTGTCTCATGCACACTATCTGCTTTATCTTAATCAACTCACGAGCTTCTTTGAATCCTTTTTCTGCCCCACGTTTCTTCACTCTCTTTATCTCCCTTAAAAATCCTTCATCACCACTGCCTCCCACAAAAACGAAAAAAAATCGACCAGAGGCTCATTAAAATGTCTACCATCACCACCAATCTTAACGCATGGTTCGTCTACCTCCTGCTGGTTTTCTCTTCAACTACAATGGCGGCTGGACGTAGTATCCCCACTAGTGCACCAAGCACGACGAAACCTGCTGGTTCAGAACATGAGGACTTCGTGAAACTGAAGCCAAAGTGGAACCACAACCCACCAGTTTTCGGTGGCAGAGAAGTGAAGAATTGTTTGCCGAAAGGGTTTAGACATTCGTCTGCTCCAAGCAGATATGTGAACTATCAGCCTCTTGGCTCCTGTTGGCTGCAATCTAGGAAACCCTGATTTTTGTTCTGTAAGGTATATATACAATAGAATGCATGTTTACTCTTGGAGGAGGGCTTGTCTGTGCTAGTGCTCCTTATTAATTAGTAGTTGCGATGGAAGGATATGGTCATATATGTTTTTCTTCCATGATTTTGGACAAAAGAAAGGTGATGATATAATAATTTCAGTTGAAAATGTTTTTTTTTTCTATTTCATAATTTTGCCCTCAACGTGTCGATGTTGTCCAGTACGGCAAAAAGAATGAAAATTCAGGGCTCGACCCTGAAGCACTTGTTTTCATTTAATAGGATTCATGCTAATACCAAAGTTAATGATGAAAATACAAAAATACTCATAATTTCGAAATATTCTTAGCTGAAGGAATTGAAATAAAAAATGAAAATGAAAATGAAAAGTGAGAATTAAAATAGGATAAAATTATTGATTATGCGTGTTTAGTACGAGATTAAACAAAGTTAACAATTATGGCGCTAAAATTTGATATCAAATATAAGAATGATAATGAGAATTTTTTAAATCATATTTAGTTAGTATGTGATTTATTTTATAAGAAATTAATTAAAATATTTTGTATTTTACAAATAATTAATAAAATTACTTATTTATAAAATTATTAATTTTTAAATAATTATGAATGATTTTTATGATAAGAATAAATTTTCAATAAAAAATAACATAATTTTTAAAGAAATTAATAGAAAAGATCTTAATATGTAATTTTGATGATAATATTATGACAAGAATCAATATCTTGACAATATTTGATATTATTTTGATAATATTATAGTAATATCTCTTATCTCAATTATACCTAATATTTAATTCTAACTTTTTCTATAACTCTCTTACGAACAAAAGTTTAGGACTGCTTCAGTAACCTAACAAGTAAAAATTAGGGAATATAGGTTACATTCTCATTCTCACTTCTTTATTACTGGTTATCAAACAAGTCCTTAATGTAACACTTCTAAACAAGGACACTAAATACATAAATGAAGTCAATTTTATTATTTATTCTTAAATGTATATTTCCACCTATTAATGTTGAGATTATCTTAAAAGATTTTTAAAATTTTATTGTACGTTAATAATCATACGCATCAAAACAAAATAACTAGATGATCAGTTTAATCTTTTTCAACTGCTAAATTTTGTAATTACTCCTCCAATCAATTCAATAACATAAACTACAACATATGTTTCCAATTATATTATGACTGTTATTGAGTTGTCCCCAATATTTCTTGTTTAAATGGATTCGTTCTAAGTATATAAATAATCTTTTTATCTTTTAAATTAAATCAAAATTAGTGTGTGTTTAATTGTTTTAGATAATAATAGAAAAGAAATCAAACGATTTTGGGACTAAAACTGAAACAGAGCATTAAAGAATGAAAGTCAAGGATGAAGCAAGTGAATTCTAATATCCTTCACTATAAGCTATGTATGATTGGATCATTTGTATGATGTCTTTTTTTAATCACTCATGATCGTTACCCTTTGAGTATTCATTATATATATGTTTATGTGATGTAATAACTCATAAATCATGGGTTTTGAGCAATTTATTCGATCATCCAATTATTAAATTCAAGTGATAAATTCAAAAAGTTTCATCCCAAAGTGAAAAATGAGTTAATGGATAAATATATAGCTTTAATATTTTCATTATATACATATGTATATAGTAAAGAGACATATTGATAAGACAAATACACACAAGAAGGGGGTGAATTATATGTGACAAAAAAAATTTGCAAATTCTTTCAATTCGTATAATAAACAAATCCTAGTTAACAAATAAAAACAGTAAGAGTCTGTCTGACGATAAAACCTTTTAAATGACAGGAGCATGTCAGACGATAAAGCCTTTTAAATGACAAGAGCCTGTTAGGAGATAGGAGCCTTCTGTGAGATAAGGCTCTGCTTAAACAAAAGGAGCCTAGTAAATAATAAATCCTATTAAAAACAATTTAAAACAAAAGATGCTTATTAAAACTAAAAGGAACCTCTTGTAAGTTGAAAACAAAAGGAGTCTCTTATTAAAAAGAACACACATACACACAATATAATATGAAATTTTAAAAGTTAAAGAGAGAGAGAAGGACGTAGTCGATTTATACTAGTTCAACTTATAACCTAAGCTTACGTCCAGTTTCCAAGTATCCAACTTGAGTTTTTCACTATAAGAATCTGAGCATTAAATTTGGCGAGCCTCTCTAAGCTCACAAGTACATATTTTTCAAGGTTCTCCAACCTTTCACACTCGAAGCAGATAACAAGTTTCTAGAAGCTCACAAAAAAATAAAATGTAAAATCAAAAGTAAATTCTCAAATAACAATTTCTCTCTTGATAGAATGATTTCACTTTTTAAGACATAATAAGAATAATATGACTGCTGGACCCCACTTTCGGAGCCCAGCATTTAGAGACATTTAACGTCATCTCTGATACCACACAGATGTTGGCACCCATTTTTGAAGCCCAACAATCCAAAGTCATACAAAGCCGGTCGTCCCATAAGGGTGGCGGGCCCACAACAGTTAAACATCAACATCACAATTTTGAGAATCACAAACAAAACCCAATCATATTTCATTAATGAATTCAAAAAAAGTTTATACAAGCTCATTTCAAAATACAAAAATTAAAAAAATACAATTGAATGTCTATGCTTAATATGATTCTAAATTACAAAATTTCCTGAACTAACTTCATTACAAAAGTCTTTAACTATCTTGGAGTCCCAATGCCTTGCAAGGATCGCTAATCTTCTTTTTCTGCACCTGAGGAGGGAAGCGTGGGGTGAGCTACACAGCTCAGTGGCTAATATATTTATAGCCATTGGTGATTCGCCACACATTCAAGCATATGTATATGTATATCTAGAAATTTTAGCATTCTGACTTCATTCAAGCAATTTAAGCATTCGATCAAT
>JAOTIZ010000202.1:7282085-7297047 GCA_027123425.1 Erythroxylum panamense | reverse complement strand
TAAAGACCTAAACCTAGCATCTATTCCATATATAAGGTATTACTTTACCACGATAGAGGTACGAGACTCAAAAACCCTAATTCTCTTGATTCACTAGCCTCAAAACTCTCCAAAAAGACTAACTTGAGCGTCGAAGGGGTTATCGGGAAACAATCCCCGACGTGCCTTTGTTATTTTGCATGAACCTTCAAGTCGGAGACAACTAACCTCATGGATCCAATTGGTAGCTCACAGCCTCATCAGAATCCGGCTGAACCACATAGTATTAGCAAACAATAGGATTGAGTTTATAATTAAACTGTGTAGTAAAATTACAAACATAGGTTGATTCGTAAGAATTATGCAAAAGACTTGGGAAGGGACTATTCAAAAGCTAATTAAAGTGACATTGTTTAGCTATACAGGTGATTGGTGGAGAAGACTTAGGGTGATTTTTATCAATATAGAGACGAAATGTTTCATGGTCAATGATTTTATTAAATAGCTTTATCAGCTTAACAGTTGAATTTTATGTTTGTAGGCTATTATTAATTCGTTATAAGTATGACTAAGACCACAGATGATATATACAGAAAGATGGACGTTACTTAGAGGACACTAAGGATTATTAACTCATCTATAATCTACTTAATATTTACAAGAAATTCGGCAACAAAAAAACAATTACGAGTAGTCATAAAGAGTTGTATTTCAGATGAATTATATAAGTGGTTGAGCGCCTCATATAAATACAAGAAAGACTGTTTCATGCTTTTTGACTAGTCGTGACAGAGGAAATAAAAAGTATAACAGATGCAAAGATGACATGAAAAATCAATTGATCTGACGATACCATGAGATATGTTTTAGATTGGCAATTAGTTGGTCATTTTGAAAAATTCTTGTTGAGGGACAAAAATGAATATCATCAATATATCCAAGAAACTCTAAAAAAAGGCATAAAATCATTAGAAATTGTTTGAAAAACTAAAATTGAGAGACAATTGAATAGCAACAATAAGTGATAAAATTTTCGAAATAATGAACGTAATTTAAGAAAAAGTGGTTATAGAAGAGTCAAACATCATTTAAATTAAAAAAATAGAGCTAAAAAAAGAATTCATGTGAATTAAGCTCTGATTATTATGAAAGATTTATTATTATAAATAGTAAATAAGAAAGTGTATTTCATATGTATGTTTAAATGATTTACACGTTGTACTTTTTATCGAGCAAAATTTTATTTGAATAAGAGAATATTTGAACTGTATACAATATATTCTTGTTACAATTAAATATAGAAAAAATATATATGATATAAAGTAAACTTTGATGATGAAAAAGGATTTAGCTGTGTAAATGAGTTTTGATATTATAAAAAGTTTAAACGTGCTTTGAATGCATTATTTGTGATAACACATAAATTTTGGTATCTTTATCTTTATTCAGTTATCCTTTCAAGTCACTGAATGAATACAGCCCCCTCATTATGATTCGAATTTCTGATATTTGCTTGTTATCTTTACATCTTAATATTAACACGTAACATACTGACATCTTGTATTCATCGTGTAACAGAGTCTAGAAATTTTTCTTAAAAAAGCTTATAAGAAGATTAAGTGCATTGCTCATTGCTAATGAAGATGACACATAATGTACAACATTGTAAACTTTAATAACTACACACAAATTACAACAATTTATAGTGTACATTATATTTTACAAGTCTAAACTAGTCTCAAGGAAAAAATATTCCTGCATGTTTCAAAGTGTAGTCCCCAAAACTAAACCGTGTTTTTACTCTATACATCAAAATGTAGCCTGGTTTGGCATTAGGTGCAGATTTGTTGGCTTCGGACTCTCTTTTCAAGCTTGGCCTTTAAATCATTTATAAATCGAGTCATATTTCTCTCTGATGAACCAGCAGGAGTCATGGCATTCTCTAATGACTTCTTCAGCTCCTTGATGTTCTTTCTAAATTCATCACCCAATTTTCCCCTCATCACACCGTCGATATTTTGTGAAATATCCTCCTTAGTAATCACCTTTTTATGGCTCACATTAATCCCAATCTTCCAATCATCAACTACTAGTTTCCGATTGGTGAATTGATCAGTCAACAGAGGGAAGCACAATAATGGCACTTCACACCATATACTTTCTAGTATAGAATTCCATCCACAATGCGTTAAGAACCCTCCGACGGCGGGGTGTGCCAGCATCGCTTTTTGCCTGCACCACGGTACGATGAGCGCACGGTCAGCAACCTCTTCCTTGAATCCAGCGGGTAGAGGATCAGCTTCATTGGAGCTCACAATATCAGGCCGAAGCACCCAGACGAAGTTCACTTTGCTAAGTGAAAGCCCATCTGCAAAGTCTAAAAGGTCTCTTTTCGGTAGATGAGCATAGCTACCAAACGACACGTACAACACCGAGGCGCGAGCTTTTGTTTCTAGCCATTGGGTGCAATCGGACTCAGACCACAGGCTGGTGGCCACGGAACTCTTGGCGAAATATTTAGGGAAAGTAGGTCCAATTGCATAATAAGCCATCTTGGCTTGTAGAGCTGATATGATTTCATCAGGTTCTAGTTCTTCCACCGTATTGCACAAAACAAAATCAGCCTTTTTTACATCCTCGAAGCAATTGAAAATAATTTGATGGCAAACTGATGATGTGCATGTTTCCTGAAGATACGACGTCATGTCGGTCGTCTTGATAACTTTGACACCTGGTATGTAATCGATGGGATCGTCCCGGCAATCTGACCATAGAATTTTTCATAAACAATTACCAATACAGTTGGTTGGTTTCATTGAAAACCTTAAGGATTAGATTCTATCTATTAAATTTATGTTGCGTATGCTATAGTGAACAGCTCAATCATATCTTATACCAACATTTACCTATGCCTATCTAATTATATACTCAGCACAAACAACGTACCTTGAGACCCAAAATGGCCATTTAGCTTTAGAAGATCAATATGATAGTACAAGGTGAATACTAAAGCAGCTTCTGTCCAAAATGAAACATAGAGCAAACCAAACTTCCTAGCAATCTTTGATGGCCACACGAAGAATGTATCGGCAATCAAACAGTGAACAGCCTCTCCAGACCCAACAAGCTGGCCCACCAAGTCCTCTACATGGGCAGAGAACACATGCAACAAGGCGGCCATGAACTGGTCGTGGTTCAACGACCGGTCGAATCCAAGTGGAAGCCCATCGGACACGGTCGTATACCGGATATCAAGGCCGGATTCCTGCGACCTGGAAAAGATGTCAGGGTCGATGTTGGGTTGAGCCTTGGTGGTCTGATGGTGAATGGCGTGGGTGTTGACAAACGTGATGGTGAATCCGAGGGATGCAAGCTTGATAGCAAGATGAACGGTGGGTATAACATGGCCTTGAAGAGGGTAAGCGACGAGGATCGCATGAGGCTTCTGGGAAGTGTGATTAGTATCCATTGTTACGGAGGAAATGGAAAACGGATTATTTAGCATGAGGACAGAAAGAAAGATAAGGGTGGAACTGGCATCGCTTGGAGTTCGGATCCTATTTCTAATTTTATAGTAATTTATTTTATCTTATGAATGTTAACTATTTATTTATGTAAATTTTAAGTAAATTTTGCATAAATAAATATGAAACTCACATAAATAAATAATTAAAATTTATAGAATAAAATAAAATACTATAATATTAAATAAAGAATGTCGTCCCATTGGCCGAGTTTTTTTTTATCATTATCACTTGCTATTATTGATGTTGTAATGGCTAACCTGACGTTGCCTGAGGCTTTCGATCATGATCACTTGTATTATTATGTGGGCTGACGTCGCCTGGTTTTACGGGGCTTAGTAACTATACGTAATCACGGTGGATCTAAAGTTTACTATAATTGTCGAAAGGTGAATCTTTCTTCCGGATTTAAGAGAGAGAAAATCAGAGAAGAGAAGAAGCGCTCAATGCATATGATATAACAACATTGGGTAGCGAATTCGTCATCCTATACATAATATTTATAGTAATTAGGAAGAGCTTAATCAAACGGTGATGCAGTCAAAAAGCAACTTGCTTCCTTTCCCTTTCCCTTTCCCTTGTATTAAAAGAATGCAATACATAGTTTAAGTCAGATTGTGAATTTAAACCTTCTTTATATATGCAGTCATTTTAAATTTGAGACTAAAATTTTGCTTCTCGTAAGAGACCCGTCCGACTCGAACGAGGATTAGTCTGAGTATAGATAACTTAAAGATACCTTCCTATAATTAAGACCCGTCTAAAAAATCTCATAGACAACAAAAAAAAAAAACAATACATAGCCTAGGCTTGATGATCGCTTACGATCGATGTAGGTATCACTGACTAGTCGCAACATCTTTTTATTCTTTAGAAGCAGCTGCCTCGGCGTGTAAGTATACGTCAAATGCATAATATAAATCATCCAGCATAGGAAGGAACCAGAGCCATTGAAACTGTTTCAAGTACCGATCCGATTGAGTAGTATTAGGATTTTGATTTTGATGAACCTAAGGATATCTATATAGTACTCATTTAAAGCACTTGTAAAAGAAAGTTTACTGACTTTGCAAATTGTCGAAATCTCAATTGGAGACAGTATCAATTGTAATGGATAGTTTAATTAGGTTGTCTTCTGTATCGGTCGGCCCTTGGTCTCTGAATCTCAAATCTATCGAACGGTATTTGCCTCGTACAGATGCGCTTTAAATTGCTGTCTTGATGACAATTGTAGTCATAATTTCAATTGTTATCGCGATTTGCTTTTATAATTGTGCATCTACTATTGATAATTATTATAATCGTCGATAACCTTAATATAGCTCCTAAGTATCGCATTTAAAACGATTGCTAAAAGATGTTGTAGTTTATGTATGAAGGAAAGGAGGATCAAGCCAATGAGATCTTAAATCATGGCCGTCTCGTTGTTGGCGAGAAGCGTGGTAAGTGGTGACGCTTTTTGTCGGCTGCGTCCTCTTTTCTCATCCCAATTCTCTTCTCCACCACTGCACTTTTCTCTCTCTTCTTTCCGTTGAGATCCTGGCGAGGTTTCTCCTTTTGTCTCTCATTTCAAAGCCAGGTATCGATGCTTTAGGTTTTTTTCTTTCCCCATATATTATGTGTTGTGTTTATATGGTTTTGATTGTTTGAATCAGTTGGCCCGGTGCTTCGTCTGAGATACTGCTAGGATTGGTTGCATCTTGGCTCGCGAAGTTGATACCGATGACAAGAAATTGATGATCAACGTATTGGTTGTGCACTTCACGAAAAGCTCATCTCGCCCTCCATACAGTTCATGGTTCTTCACGTTTGGCCCAAATTGCTTTTTCCCATCTGCAACACTTTTTTATTTAAATAATTTATCTATCTGATTGCTGTATTTTCTCAAGTTGTTGCATTGGAAATTGTTCAAGGTAGGAAGATGTTTATTTATTAGTTTGGCTAATGAATAATGTTGGAGGCCATTCTTACGCTCTGCTGATTTTGTCCTTAACCTTTTACAGACATGCCAACAATATTGTGGAATTGCGTAGTGGGTTCTCATTCATTGATGTGCTTCTGTCATATTATTGTGGAATTGTGCAGTGGGTTCTCATTCATTGATGTGCTTCTGTCATATTATTGTGGAATTGTGCAGTGGGTTCTCATCCATTGATGCGCTTCTGTCATATTATTGTGGAATTGCGTATAGGGTTCTCATTCATTGATGTGCTTGTATCATATTATTCCAGCATCTAATTAAGTACTTTTCCATGATGTGGTACGTTTGCTTTTATTTCTTGCGTTCTATCTTGGTCAAAATATTTCATCACTGCTTCATGGGTCGTTTACTACTATGGATTTTGATAATCTCACCTAGTTCACACCGGCATTACGATAAAAGCGTGTCATTATGGTTGACTTAAAGAGTGATTCTGATGTCCTATAACTGGTATCTCGCATCATTTAAGAAATTTATTCCCCATGCTAGTATTTGTTTGAAAATTTTGCATCTTATTATTGAATCCTTATCATTTATATCATATCAAATCTTGATGATTTTATTGTCGTATTATTCAAACTGTTTTCGAAACTAATTCATTTCAACCATCTTAATCGCACAAGTGTTCAGCCTTTAACGATATTTACAGAATAGGTTGAGAGAACTCTATAACACTTACAAAGAGGGATACACAAGAAATGTTAGCTCCGTTAATTTATAATAAGTTTTGGACATTTTAGTAATTTAATTGACATAAAATTATAATTTTAATTAAACTTTAATTGAAATTACAAATCATTCTAAATAAATACCAATTATGCCTAAATAAGATCCAATATCTCATATCAATCTTTATTTATTTAATATCTCATATTTAATCATAAGGTTTCTTAAACTTTACAATTAACTCCAACTTGATTAAAAATATATTTGCTTTCTTTAATCTGTTTTTTATTTATGACTCATTAAGTTCCTAAATATGTAGTCAATATTGTAAATTCTAATTTTAATTCATAATTAGAAATAAATAAATTAGAACTCTTGTTAATTTATTTTTAATTCAACAACTAAATAATTTATAATCATAGATCAATATTGGCATCTAGCAACACATCATGACCACCCAAATATTTAGGAATCTTAAAGTAATTTTGAATAACCTTTCGATACATGTTTTTTTGTATTATTTAATCCTTTCATCATACAATGTTCTGATTCCAAGCATGGAACTAATAGTTACCCTTTTGGAGTCCAATCATATTAGTTCTTTACTATTAAATATTGATTCAAGTAATGAAATTTGTAAACTATCTACAAAGCATCATTCCACCTTGGCCAAATATTTCCCAAATCAATATACTAATCAAGAACAATGGAACATTCTCCCTAATTACTTTAGGGTGATGAATCATATCTTGATCACACAACTATCTCTATATAATTCATGTTATATTCAATGATTACTAATTGGATGACCTATGATTAGAATAGGTCATAAGTAGTATCAAAACATAGAAATTCCTATACAAGATAACTTTGGAGATCTCAAACCAAATGATAACTTATACAATCATCACAGTAAGAATTTCTTTAGGCATACAAGTAATGTTTCAAATGGGTTTATCATATTGGGTTAGTTTGGTGAATTTATTCTCTAACAAGTACTCACATATTTTTTAAAGTATTTTTATACTTTAATCTATAAGATCGACTATTTCCTTCATAAGGAAAAACAAAATATGTGCTAATTATTTTATGTTCTATTAATGTCTAATCTTAATAGAACAATGACTAGGAATATTTAAAGATAATATATATATGCAATATGAATCTCATAATTAAATCTTATTATAATTTTATTTGCAATATATAATTATTCCATAGACTTTTATCATATATATATAAATATGTATAAGATAAAGAATGTCTTTAAATTATTTTGTCACTAAACTACAACCAATAAATTAGTTGTAGGGTATAAACCAACAATCTTCCACTTGCACTAAGCTAACCATTTAAGTATCTCACATCATATCGCCATATGACAATTATACTTCCAATGGGATAGTGGTTATTTAGAGAATTCTATATTCTCAATAGCGAGGACTTGTTTAAGTCTCACAATTTCCATCTTACTTATCATCATAATTAAAGAAATGACCTAAATATATCATTGGATCTTTGATCAGATCTTAGCTCCTTTGACACCCCCAATAGCTCTAACATTCCACATCATATTATTATCTTGAACAATGCAAGGAACTATATCAAGTTCACCAAAGAATTTATTGATCCAGTTAATCATTTCCACTAAATGAAAAATGTATTATGGCTTAATTAGCAACCATTGCTACTTTGCAACCTTTCCAATCTTCAATGATATTATTCTTAAGTAAAATAGGCTTTAATTGGGATTTACTTCTAAATTAAATATCCTTTTCACCTTAAACTCAATTGTCAACTCATTTATATAATAATGAATATCTTTAATATTTCATAAGTATCTTATATCTCAAATACTAAATATATTTAGTACATTATCTATGTACTTGGATTTAGAATAGGTGAACAACTTCCAATCTATCTCTATAGATCCAATTCCCATAATTGAGTTGTTACATTTTCATATTCAATAAGAGTTGTTCTTAGAAAATTATATTTTCAACAATTGAAAGTTAGAATTGTTGTTTTCTATAAACAATATGTCTCCACATACTCCCACTAAAGAGGACGATTATACTCTCACTAACCTTCTTATAGACAGGATAAATTCATAGTCATCTCAAAAATAAACTCTTTAAATTCATCATAAAAGTTAATCTTTCAACATCGTCGTAACCTTTAAACCATACATCAAATGTATCAATAAAGGCAATAGTTCCAATTGAATGCATTATCTGGAGATTTGAGCCTTTCAAATTTCATCTTACTCTCACTCCTTAACTTGAGAACCATTATCCTATAAGAATACATTAAAACAAATAATTTGCTCGATGGATCTGTAAGATTATATCCAACCTTTTGGATATCTCATAAGATTTTATTATCCAATTTAGTTATAAATTTAATGGATAATGTATGCTTCAACTAAGCATCATATCCTTGAATTATTAATTTTGACTTTAAAAAGACTTAGAATTTCATGTTCAATATGAAATCTTGCTAATTGATTCAATTGAAATTATTGAAGGTAAGTCATTATACTAGGCATTGTTATAGAAGAAATAATATTGCATCATACAATATCTTATATTGTTTTTTCCTCCTTACATAAATCCATGCTCTTATGAATTTAGTTATGCAGGTATTCACTAGAGAAACTCATTCCCTATAGATAATCAAAATTTAAAACTTACCACAAAGACCTCATCGAAGTGCTTCAACATTCCCAATGCTTAGTTTCTGTTTAGATTTAAACAATTTGAACTTTTTAAAATTTTAAGTCAACATTTCATTTAATAATATGACTATTTAAGTATTATCCTTTTATGAATTATTACTACATCTAAGACATCACATGTATAAATGTAACAATTCAATGTCGTCATCATCCTTTTACTAAAGGTTGATTAGTTAATTTTCAATTTAACAAGTTTCACAAGTTTCATATGATTCATAGTCAAAAGGATAAACATATCCTTATATATAACTTTATGATTCTCATCATGGTGACAACTCTTGCCAAAACATATTTTATATGTTATTCTTAACCTTGATTCTAAATTCATGTGATAATAAGTTTGTTAATCCAAATCGCACAAATTTACTTTATTAGTACTCACTATCATAAAACTAAATATATATAGGTTAAAGAGGCCTTGAGTATGGATAACAATGGGTCGAGCCAACCTCATATTTGTTTTATAAAAAATTGCCAAAATGAAATCATTTTGTGCGTTCCAATCAGGCCATAGGTCTGCCCGACCGGCTCGACTTGTGGCTTGATCGGGCCAAGCAGTCACAGCCTGTGGCCTGATCAACCAAGGACAAAGTTAGGTCTGGCCAGGCCGAGCCATATTTGCCATCTCTAGCTTTGAGTTTGCTCAGCAAGCCTGACAATAAACAAAATTCTGGTTTATTCTTGCAACAACAAAAGACAACAATCATGTTTTCAATGTGTACTTAATATATTAATGAGAGATTTAATTTCATTTGTCTCATCAAACACAAATTTGCATGTAAAATATCAAACATATAGTATACAACTTATGCGCTCATAATTAAATTATATGCATAATATCAAGCTTCGTTTGATTCAAGTTATTAATCTTTATAATCTAAAATAATATTTCTAACTCCTTAGAAAATTAAATTAGATTAAACTGATTGATTTTGAATCACCTAAATTCCTATTCCAAATAGAATTTTATTTTGATTTGAAAACAATTTTCTAATCTAATTGGAAACTATTTCCAATTATTATAGCTCCTTTAACAAAATTTAATTAAAAAATTATTCTTCTTACCTATAACTTTTAAAAAATAACTTTTTCATAATTATACAAGTAAAGCATTATAATTCAATTAGAAAACTATTTCTAATCTAAGTAGAAATTATTATTTCTAATCTTATTAGAAATTGCTTTTTCCTTAATTAGAAAATTATTTTCTATTATTAAAAGGATACTACTTTCAAAATCAAATAAAACATTTTAAATTTAATTAAGCAAGTCATTTATGTTATTTATTTAGAGATTAATTCCTTAATTAATTAGAAAATCTTTATTTAATAAGTTAGAAAACTATTTTAACAAATCTTAAGAAAGCTCATTTTTCCTAATTAATAAATGAAAACACTTATCAAAATTTAATCAAGAAAATTTTCTCTTCTAAAAAATCAAGAAATTTATTATTTATAAATAAATAAACAATTTCTAAATAAATTGAATAATAATTCTCTAAATAAATAAAATTTAATTAAGAAACAACTTTCATAATTATTTAAGAAAACACTTTTCTAAATTTTAAAGAGTTTAATTAATTAATTTAAATTTAATTTAAACTAATTAATTCTAATTTTAAAAATACTTTACTAAAATTAAATTAGTAATCAATCTAATTGTTAATCTTAATCAAATTAAGAAAATAATTACTTTAATTTTTAGAATTGATTTGATAATTAACTTAATTTAATAATTTAACTCTTTGAAAATTAAACTAAATTCTAAAATAATCCTAAAAATTAACCTGTGAAAATAATTTCCAAACAATTAGAAAACGCTTTTTCAAATTTATTAGGGATCTAAACCTACTTAATTTTAATTAATCCAATCTAATTAATAAAAGGCCTAAAACATAAATAAATAAAAAAGGAACAGTCTGGCGACGGTGCACGCGCCAAACAGCCCTTGCCAATGAATGGTTGTGCACGCGTCCCATCTTTTTCAAACTAGGGTTTCAGAGGTTTTTTTCCGCCGCTTTCTGGGTTTTTCTTCTGCACCGCCGGTTCCTCCCTGGTTTCTGTTCCCACTTGAGACTCCAACTTCACCACGCCATCGCCCACCCATCCATCGTGTGATCTGCTCAAGCCACTTACTCGAGATCGTCGGTAGCTTCTCCAGACATTAATGGCCTGTCACCCAATGTGAGACGCCACCAATGTACTCATCGTCGCTTTACCATTGGTGTGTGGTGTTTCCTTCCACCACCAACAATCGTGACAGTTAAAGCCTTCTCCAAGACTCAAAACAAACAAGTAACCAAAAACACAAAACCCAACTACATCTATCGTGTAACTCCAGAAATTTCCAACAAGATAGCAATTGACCATCGAATGCTTGTTATGTTTCGATTGGTCTCTGTTTCTGATGACAAAGATGTTGGCCCTAGTGATTCCAAGTAATTTTTGGAGAACTGCGAAGGTCAGTATCGCAAGCGCTTAGCGGCCACAAATCAAAAGCAACCACGAAAACACAACCAGCCTTCACCAGCCACAAAACAAACACAAGCAACCAGTCCAAAAGCCTAGAAAAATTGTGATTCTCAACTTCATTCTCCAACCTAATTCCAAAATTCTAAAACAATGCTGGTCTTGATTTTTCCAGATACTCATCCCGGGTCATGAGTGTTTTATTGTTTATGGGTTTCCAAAGCCCAAAAGCTTATTTATCAGATTATGAATTATGAGTTTGGTGTTTTCGGTGTTTTAAAAAAATAGTTTCTCAATTCTAAATTGAACAAAAGGTTTTTGGAATTCAATCAGAACTTTACAGATTGTTTAATTATGCAACAGTTGCGATTTCAATTTCAAAACTAATCAATAACATTCAAATATATTTTAATCAAATTATAGAATTAAACTCGACACTAACAACACCGTTAGGAAATCAGGACGAGATTCGATTCTGGCCACAACAGAATAATTATAAATTTTTTTTCATATTTTGATTTTTCAACAATCAATATCACTTTAATTCTATAAAATGATTAACACAAAAATCATAATAAAACATAAATTTTAATTCATACCTTATTCTGAAAATTTATCATTTTCTTGTCGTATCCAGTTCTGAAAAAAATTCATCTTAACCATCGTAGTTGCATAAGTGTCTGGTCTCAAATAGTATCTATAGGACAGGTTGAGAGAATTTTATAATTCTTATATAGATATTTAAGCAAGAATTGCTAACTCCATTAGAACTTAAGTTTATTTATAATAAATTTTAGACATTTTTGTAATTTAATTAAAATTAAATTCTAATTTCAATTAAACTTTAATCATCATCATCATCCAGTCCGAAATCTCGTAATGAAGCGGAGTCTAGGGAGGTATGATAATGCGCAACCTTACCCTTATATAGTAGAGATGCTGTTTCCGGTAGACCCACATGCAAATGAGACAATATAAGAATGAAGCAAGTTACAGAGAAAAATAAAAACTAGCATGGAAAATTTCTATGTAACTAAAATTACAATAAAAACATAAATAAATGGAAATACAGGTAATCAAGAAAAACATGATGGAGACCAGATCTGCAAGTACCTGATAGGCTATAAAGTCCAACCCTTCTTGTCTCTAAATAAGTAGGGAGACTGTCCTCAGAGACTCTAACAGAATGACATCCTACTGTCTCTCCACACCTGTCTTGTGAAGCCAAGTTTAATGCCCGTAAGCTTTGTCCAATACTTACCCTTATAAAGGGGAGGGAGGGCGTTGGGTATGACTTCCTCCGTGCTAATCTGTGCGTCATGAAACATCATCACCTAACAGCCGCTGTACTGTTTTGGCTAACTATAAAGGTTAATCCTTTACCCTTATCCTATCACACCAAACTTTTCTATTATTTGCTACTACCGCATTAAGGGCCAACACTGACATATCCTTCTTGATCACTTCCTGTCAGTTCTTGTAAGGCCTCCCTCTTTTCCTCTTATAGTCACTAAGTGTTATTCCCTCACAGCTTCGTATCGGAGCATCAAAGGGCCTCCTATGCACATGCCCACACCTCCTAAGCCTAGTCTCTCTCAACTTGTCGACAAGGCTAGCTACCTGCAGTCTATCTCTCACCACCCGGTTTCAAATCTTATCTCTTCTGGTAATGTCACACATCCACCGAAGCATATGCATTTCTGCTACCAATAATTGTCGTATATGCCTACGTTTGGTAGGCCAATACTCTACCCCATATAACATGGTTAAACGAATCACTGTTTTATAAAACTTCCCCTTAATTTTTAAAGGAATCTTTCTGTCACATAAAACCCCTGATGCGCTTCTCCATTTGGCCCATCCTGATCTAATACGGTGTACTATATCAGCGTCGATATTACCATCACTCTTAATGAAAAACTCGAGATATTTAAATCTCGTCCTCTAAGGTATAATATCGGTACCAATTGCTACCGCTACCTTATGTACCATCTGGTTTCTCGAAACTTTGCATTCTAAATACTCTATCTTAGACCTGCTCATTTCAAAACCTTTCGATTCTAACGTATTTCTCCAGCATTCTAACTTAGAATTGACCCCCTCCTTGGTCTCATCCACTAGGACAATATCATCTGTAAATAATATACACTAAGGTACCTCTCTTGAATATGTTTGGTAATTTCATCTAACACTAATGTGAACAACAAAAGGCTTAATGCAGATCCTTGGTGGAGTCCAACACTAATCGAAAACGCTTCTGTGTCGCCTCCTATTGTCCTTATGCTAGTCAATGCTCCTTCGTACATATCTCTAATAACTTTAATATAGGTAATAAGAATGCCTTTTGCCTCCATACACCTCCATAAGAGGTCTTTAGGAATCCTGCCATACGCCTTCTTCAAATCAATAAAAACTATAAGCAAATCCCGTTTTCGTTCCCTGTAGCATTCCATGAGTCTACGGAGTAGATGTATCGCTTCTGTCGTGGACCTACCAGGCATAAATCCAAATTAATTAGCCAATACAGAAGCAGCTCTCCGTATTCTCTTTTCAATTACCTTCTCCCACTACTTCATGGTATGGCTTAATAGTTTGATGCCTCTATAGTTGTGACATTGTTGGATGTCCCCTTTGGCCTTGTATAAGGGGATCAACATATTTAATCTCCATTCATCTGGCATTTTGGCTGACTCTAGGATCACATTAAAGAGATGAACTAACCATTCAATACCGACAACTCCTAACTGCTTCCATACCTCTATAAGGATCTCATCCGGCGCTGCGGCCCTTCTGCTCCCTATCCCTCTCAAAACCTTTGTAATTTCACCCTTTGTGATCCTTACCTAAGCGCACTTTTTAAGAACATGCCCTGTCACGGGGATTCGCCTAACTCTACATTGTCCACTATCTCTTCGTTATACAGGCCTTAAAAGTATCTCTGCCATCTCCTCTTTATGGCTTGGGCCTCTGTGAGTACCTGTCCTACTTCATCACGTATACAACAAACTTGGGTGAAATCATTCGTTCCACGTGCCCTATCTCGTGCTAGCTTGAAAATGTTTTGTGCTCCCCTGACCGTATTCAAGTCCCTATACATAGTCTCATATGCTTCTCCTCTAGCCACTACGATAGTTTTCTTTGCCTCTGTTTTTCCAGTCTGTATCTTACTCTGTTAATTTCCCTCTCCGCCTTTGTTGAACTAGCTAAAAGATCTGTAAAAGCTCTCTTTTTTTCCTTAACTGTCCCCTGGACATCGACCGACCACCACCAAGCTTCCATCTGCCCTCCTCCCTGCTCTTTGAATACCCCTTTGGATACCCCTAGGTGTTTTATGGCAGTAGCACACACTACGGAGTCTACTGTTGGGACCCGATCTCGAAACCGGACCCTAACCGAAAAACGGAACGCAAAAACGAATAACAAAGAGGCGGAATGAATCAACTGGACAATCGAATAACAAAAGTGCGGAAACGAATTGCGAATCGAACATCAACAGCGGATCAATCAAAATTAAACGAAAGGCGGATCATAATGAACGAACGGATGACAAAACGAAACGTATAACAAATCGGATCGGGATCAAAACGAAACACAAATCGAACGTATCGAA
>JAOTIZ010000202.1:7255326-7268857 GCA_027123425.1 Erythroxylum panamense | reverse complement strand
TTATAGCATTTACTTGCATCAACATATTATCAGCTACATAAAGTCCTCAAAATGCAATCATATTTTGTAATCTAATTAAATATAAAATAATATGTCTAATTAATTGTAAAATGAAATGGCATGTGAAGAAACAAAAATTCTAAAAAAATAATTCAAAATTTTGAAAATAATTAATAATTCAAAATTTTGGATTATTTTCATTATTTTACAATAAATTTTTATATTTTGATAATTATTATATATATAAATAATTTAAAAGAAAAAATAAAAGAAGTGTCACGTTCATGACAGAAGTGTTATGCCCGTGAAACTAATATATATTATATATAGATAATTATTATATATAGAAATAATTAGGAAAAAATGAAAAAAAAAAGAAATTTCACGCGGGTTACAAGAGGTGTCACGCCTATGACTCTTCTGTCACGCCGAAGATAGTTCCTGTCACGTGCATGATACTTTTTTTAGAGCAATAACTTTCATTCCTCTCATAATCGAAGGGTATGGAGCAATGCCCCAAACTCGAATATAAAAATATTGTTCATCCAATGATAATATATTACCAAGCAGATGTTTTTCAAACTTTACTCATTCTTTTCTTCTCAAACTTATTAACCAAGCACTCCTTAAACTATACTAATATTTTGAAACTCAAATTAAATTAATGAGATATTTTAAAAAAATAGATGAATCCCATAATTATAAATAATTCATCATAGAATGATTGCAAATTACACATTTTTCAGACGAAATGCATAATTAGGTAACAAGCACAAAAAATAATTAGATTATTAATAAATTATATAATTAGACTTGTCCAAATAAAATAATAATTGTACTTATATGTAGACTATCGTAGATGATGTAAATACAATTAAGTCATAACTGCCATAAATTATAATAACGAATTCTAATTTAATCACAATATTAACGGCCACACAAAGAAGTCAGGAAGCTAAGATTCAGCCCCTCAGATCCTTTGTCCCATTTTCCCTGCTCTAACCCTGTCTCATTTCATCTCAACCATCCATTTATGTGGGTCCTACAAAAATGGATGGTTGAGATAAAATAGGACAGGGTTGAGACAGGAAAAATGAGACAGAGGATCATGTCCCAAGATTCAGTGCAAAGACAAGTTAATTTAAAGATCTTACAGATTCTCATTACAAGCTACAGGCTACAAGCTACATGTGACACTGCAGTATGAGCAGCAAAATTATTCATGTCGTTTCCAAGTTGAAAAGGCAATAAGGAGCTGAAGTAGATGTAGTGCATAATGTTCTTATATCTTATAATAATTTCTTTTTAATTTAATACAAATTATATCTAACTGATAAATTTTAATTAAGGTTTATATTAAAAGATGTAAATTGAAGATTTTTGGAACAAAAAGATTAAATATTAATTAATAAAGATACTATTTACGAATAAAGTTTAAAATAAATTTTAGTGATAGAATATTTTAATAATATAACTATTAAAATATATATATGCTAAGATATCTTGATTAAGGCATTATTTTCAATTGAACATAGTTAGTTATTTGTGGAAAATTGATGAGTATTCTACCTTAGATGAGATTCTTTGAAGATAAGATTGCATAGGATAAAATCCTAGGATTTAAGTTGGATAAAATCACCATATCTTGATGAAGATAATGTGTAGATTTTTAGTGATTTTAGGACTTTTTTAACAGCTTTTTTAGTAGTTCTATCTATCTAAGGCAGCTAGATTTTTTGTTGATTTGTTCCATCTTTGGCAATTGCATTCCATGTGCAATAATGTAATTTTATGGACTGTTGAGAGATTGTTTTGTGTGGCAAAAACGACCAGTAAATGGTGACTTGGTTATTGTATTTTCAAAACTTTAAGTTATCTTTGACAGCTGATTTTTCAAGGATCTTATCTAGATTTGGCAATTGAATTGCCCCATGAGTTTTGTGACTTTTTTGAACTATCCAATTATTATTTTTGTGTGGAAAAACATCCAACAGATTTTGTGTGGTTGCAGCTTTATTGTTTGTAACGTTTTGATGATGAAACATTTGTTTGTTTGATGAATTTCATGGATTTTGTGTGTGGGATGCTTTAGTAACAATATCAAAGGTTCACAACAAATTTCTTAGTATACAACTTCCCATACTTTCATTGATGAAGATGCAAATTTTGGGGTGTTGTTTTTATCTCAAGTGCTTTCTTTATTTATAACTGTATTCATTCAATCATTTGAGTTGTTTTATTTTCATCTTTATTATCAAACATTGTTGTGAAAATCCTCTATTCAAATTAGCATGAGTTGGTGGTATTATTAGGAGTGATTTACTTTCACGGGCGATAGTGTCAAAGGTTAAATGAGTCGGTTATGTAAAGCCTTGAGTAAAACTATTATATCATAAGTGAAAGTTGATGAAGTTGGGTAAGGGCCATGTAGACGTAGGTAAGATGTGCCGAACTGTATTATCAAATCTCGGTTGTCAATTTGTTCATTGTGTATTTAAATTTTCTATTTTTATTTTTTGTAATATTTATAGTTGCTAACATAGTTATTTTGCATCAAGAAATCAACATAAACAAATCAAACTAACTGAGGCAGAATCAGATTTTGCAAAACTATATCCTTTAGGATTTTCAATTGGTATCAGAACCTGGGTCACCGAATTAGAACTGTGTTTCACAATTATGGCTACAAGAAAAAGGAAGATTATCCTGCTTGAAAATCAAGAATGAAAGTATTTATTCAAGCACAAGGAACCAAAGTAAGGATTTCATTATTGAATGGCTGATCACATCCAATGAAAATTAATGAAAAAAATGAAGTGGTACCTAAAGATCCATTTGAATAGACACGGGCTAAAGAAGAGGAAGCACTTGATAACTCTCTAAAAATACATGCAATTTTTATTGTTGCAGATGATGAATGTTTTAGTATGATATCAGCTTGTGAATTAGCAAAAGAAGTATGGGATACATCTCAAACAATACATGAGAGATCAAAATCAGTTATAGCTTCAAAAATTCAAATGTTAGCTACTAGATTTGAAGAGCTTAAGATGAAAGAAAGTGCAAGTACATCAATTTGGGAAGAAGTATTCAATTCTAAAACTTGTCAAGAAAACATTGAGATCATTGCCTCCTAGGTTCATATCGAAAATTGCAGTCATTGAAGAAACCTATGACATTAATGAGTTATCTTTAGATAAGGTAATTGGAATTCTCACAAACTTTAAGATGAATTTGTTGAGAGATAAGCGTGAGATGACTTTACAAGTTGATGTTGTTAAATCCATGAATGATTAAGAAGATGACTCTAATGAAAATGATGATATGGTTTCACTAATAAGAAATTTTAACAAGTGGCTAAAGAAGGTGAAGAAAGATAAACCTGAGTTCAAACATAATGATGGAAGTTCTTCCAACAATAACTATAAACAACAAGTAAAAGCAAAGAAGATACAATATCATGAGTGTCAAGGTTTAGGACATATATAAGTAGAATGTGCTAACACTCTTAAAAGCAGAAAAAGGAAGTCTTACATCAACACTTGGAATGAAAAAGAATTTGAAAGTGAGTTTGGCAGCGAAGAAGAAATTGTGAGTAATAATGTTGCATTGGCTACTTTAACCAACAAAAAGTTCAGTTGCTTCCTTCATAGCAATTAGTGAAGAAACTAACCACGAAAACTTAGATGAATCGGTTTAAAAGTCCAAAAAAACACTAATGAATCAACCCAGAATTTTATTTCAGATTATGACAGTGATCTAGAATACAAAAAGGAGGATATTTGCAAAGCTTATGAGTTAATATATACAAAATGGGTGGAAATGTGTAAGAAATGAGAAACTAAAGAAGGAAAGCTCTACCAGAAGAATATCATTCAAGATCCTAAGAAGAAGTTGTTATCTACAATAGATGAGCTTGGTGAAACAAAGTTGAAGTTGGCCAATGCCGAAAAAGGAAAAAGGATGTTAAATAGAGGCATAAAAAAGCTAAAACAATTGTTGGAATTTGGTAAGATCAAAGGAGATTTTCAAGGTATTGGTTATAAAGGTGAATGTTCTGAGTTGAATGATGAGAAAAATGGTGCATCCATATCTGTCAAAGGAGAAACTTTAAGGAGAAATTGAAAATTTATACCTACATGTCACTTTTGTGGGGTAAACGGACACATAAGGCTAAATTGTTACAATTTGTTGCAAATAATATTTCAAAGGGCTCAAAATTAAAAATCTAGACACTCTTCGATAAATTTCCAACAACAACTTACGTTACTAAAATATACTTGGGTTTGAAAGAGTCAATTACAAGCATTTGTAGCTCTCAAATCCATGGGGTTGCTTCACATAATGGTTGACATTTTGACAGTGGATGTTCGTGTCATATGATAAGTGAAAGGAGCTACTTGATGGATTATCAAAGTTGTGTAGATGGCCACGTTACTTTTTGGTGATAGATAGAAGGCCTCGGTTATTGGAAAAGGGCCCCTTTGCATAGATGGACTGCCACATTTCACTAATATACTTCATGTTGATGGATTAAAAACCAACTTAGTAAGTATTAGTCAACTTTATGATGATGGGCTGTTAGCACTGCAAGATGTTGAACAAACAAGGAGAGTGCTTAGTAAGTGGCAGAAGATTGGCGAATAACTGCTACATATTGTAAGCTATTACTTCTTACAATTCAACCGCAAATGATAATGTATCTCTATGGTAATAAAAGATTTATAAGGTGGTAGAAGAGAATCTTCCAAATCAACTTCGCACATCAAATCAAAGGCGCAACGAAGCTAAAATCATAAATGTCCAAATTCACAGTTAGTTATTACTGGAAAAGAAACTAGTCAGACAGAGAACTAGTTAGTTGTTTTGGAGGAAGAAACCAACCAGAAAGTTGATGATAGAGATAATGTGATGTGGAATAAGGTTAAGTTTGAATTTCTTCGAAGGGCATAGGAACTATATGCTTTACATTTTTGAATTATATTAATGTTTTTTATTTAAACAAC
Source organism: Erythroxylum panamense (assembly GCA_027123425.1). NCBI lineage: Eukaryota > Viridiplantae > Streptophyta > Magnoliopsida > Malpighiales > Erythroxylaceae > Erythroxylum > Erythroxylum panamense. The sequence goes on along the minus strand of JAOTIZ010000202.1, from coordinate 7,263,851 downwards.
AAAAAAAGGATCGAAGGAGTTAATGTATAGACTTTTTGAAATTTTGAATTGTGGGTTTTCTACGGTTTAGGTGGCTTTTCCTTACTTATTGAATAGAATATTTGATGTGAAAATGAGGCTCTGCTTGATGATTTGAGAGTTTTGCTTTTGGATTTTGATTTGCGAAATTATGTCAAGAAAATGTTGATACTTGGTTAGAGACCTGTAGGAAGATACGAGCTTTCTATGATTTGAGTTTTTCAAGTTTTATCTTAGTTTCTCTTTATATCGTAGTTGTATGAGCTTGGGCAATATGATTTCATATGGTTTATATGAGAAGGAGATAGATTAAATGTGATTATGATTCGTTGAATGAATTTTTGCGGTTTATGAATTTAATTAGTCATATATGAAGACTTTGATATGAGTAACGATATCTTGGCTAGCGTATTGTAAATTGTCTTCTTGGTCTTCAGCTGCTGCACTAAGTGCTTATGATTCTTTCATTATACCTACTGCTAATTTGTATGTCTCCTTATTCACTGAGATTGATCACATTGAAGACATTCTTTGTTTTTGGAATCTTTTTGTCTCATAAGAGAGAAAATTGAATGATTGTCGGTTGTTTTGTTAACTTGGGATTATTGTCTCTTTGTATATTTTCTTACTTATGTGAACTTGACAGTTGACAATTATTTATGTGAACTTGGACAATTGTTATTGAAATTGATGTTATTTGGAATTCGATGTTCGATTAAGAGCGATGTCCAATTATCTTTTTAAAGAGGAGTTCTTATATGTGAGAAATAATACCAAAGGGGGAGGATTGTTTAAATACATGCTAAAATATCTTAATTAATTAATTTTGGGCATTATTTGTAATTAGACATAGTTGGTTGTTTGTGAAATATCATTATGATGAATATTCTACCTTATGTGGGAGATAAGATTATATAAGGATAAAATCTTATGATAGGATTTAAGTGGGATAAAATCAACATCTCTTAATAAAGATAATGTATAGATTATGGTGATTTTACGACTATTTTTTGACAGCCTATTTCGGTAGTTCTATCTATATAAGGCAGCTGAAGTTTTTGTTGATTTGTTCCATCTTTGGCAATTGCATTCCATGTGCAATAGCGTAAATTTCTAGACTATAGAGAGGTTATTTTGTATGAGAAAAATGACCAGTATATGGTCACTTGGCAGTTGTATTTTTAGAAATTTTAAGCTATCTTTGGCATCTGATTTTTCGGTAATCTTATCTACATTTGGCAATTGCATTTTCTCCATGAGTTGTGTGATTTTTCTGGGGTGTCCAATTATTTTTTATGCGAAAAAACCTCTAGCAAATTTTGTATGGTTGTAGCTCTATTGTTTGTAACGTTTCAATGATGAAACGTTTGTTTGGTTGATGAGTTTTGTGGCTAATGTGCCTAGGATGCTTCAGTAACAATATCAAAGGTTCACAACAAATTTTTTAGTGGACAACTTCCCATACTTTCGTTAATGAACCTACAAATTTAGGAGAGTTGTTTTTATCTTAAGTGATTTCTTTATTTATGTCTTTATTGATTCAATCACTTAAATTGTGAAAATTCTCTATTGAGATTCGCACGAGTTGGTTGTATTATTATGAGTGATTTACTTTCACGGGATGTGAGTATGAGAGATAGTGTTAAGGATTAAGTGAGTCGACTCTGTAAAGCCTTGAGTAAAATTATTGTATCACCAGTGAAAGTTGATTAAATTAGGTGAGGGCCACGTAAACGTAGGCAATGTGTACTTAATCGCGTTACTAAATCTCAGGTATTGATTTGTTCATTGCGTATTTAAATTTTTTGTTTGCATCTTTCTAGAATATTTACAGTTATTGACACAGTTGCTTTGCATCAAGCAATCGACAAAAACAACTCAAAGTAACTGAGGTAGAGCTAGATTTTGCAAAACTACATCCGAATTTTCAATAAAATAAAATAAATAAAATATGAACATATGTTATGAAATTCTTATCTAAATAAATTGTCTTGGGATCGAAACGATGGCTGAAGTACTCATTAAAGTTATTTTATTTGAACAGAATTTGTATTTATATGTATGTGCAAATAGAGATAAATTTATATACATATACATATATATATATATAATTTGTCTTTATAAGAGTATTTTTCTTGGTAAGGGGATATAAAAGATTTTGTTCACTTGTAAGGTACAACCACGGTATCTAACTCCATTCTTCCTAGTCAAGATAAGTGAAGCCTAGTCAATGAATAATTAAATCTTGATTTTAAAAGTTGTGATATTTATTTTAATTCTTCTTGATTCTCTTGATTATTTATATATTTTCTGTAAAGTAGTTGTTTTGATTTAGTGCGAAAATACTTGTTAATCATAATATTATATTTGATTAAAATTAGTAATAAATTAAAGTATTTAAGATTATATGTTGATTATAAAATAAGGAACTTGTTTTAATTATCGATAAATTAAGGAAATATAAGTCACTAGAATTTGTTAATAATCATATTCAAATTATTTTTAAATAATTGATAATTTTGTGTATTTGTGATCATTTGCATCAATCAAATTTCAAATTAATGTTTTAACTAGACATTTCTCTCCTTACACTTGATTTTTAGATAAGATTTTTTGCAAGCTTTTTTTCAATAAAGGATCGTCTTTCATCATATTATTAAAAAACATTTGTTGATCACATAGTTTATCAAGTGAAGCTAGGGAAAATTGATAGATTTCTCCTAGTGATGTATCCCTCTTTTTTTTTTCTTAATGTGGGAATGGTCTTTTGTAATAATACATAGGATCACTTACCAAAAAAAAATAATACATAGGATCCTTTCCAAGTGTACCAAGATTTCACAGCCTGAGTTGACAAAATATCAGTAGCAGCAGAAGCACTGTGCTTTTTAATTTTTATGCATGCAGGTCATGTTCATCTCTAGTCAACTAATGAAGCCTTATGATTTCCTTCTGCTATGGTGTGAACATATTCTTGTTACCCGACTTCAACTATCCTACCTTTATGACACTTGAAATAGTATGACATATTAATGATGTTAGAATTTGGTTAATCTCTTTCTCACAGAGGTCTTAGTAAAATCTATTGAAAAAATAGACTAAAGTTATAATTTAATCATTGACGAATGCAATTAAACTACAACAATGCTCTGAATTATGAGAAAAATTTGTAAAAAACAGTTAAACCCCATAAATATTAAGTAATTAATCTTAGAATGATAGAAAACTACACCCTTTAAAGAGGGAATGCAAAATTATGTGACCACCACACAAGAGGATTAGAAAAAAAGGCGATTAGGTCACTACTAAAATAAATAACCAGAAGTGTCCAAGCTAAAGAACAATTGGTATACCTGTACGTAGAGGGGCGGGACAGCTTGTCTGCCCTCGAGGGACTTCCAGCAGTCTTGATATGATTTGCTGGGTGTGAATATGACGGTTGAATCCAGCAATAATGTGCCTGGAGTGAAACATTGACTTCATCATGCCTGCCAAAATGATGGAGGACGCACATGCTCCTCTTTTTTCGACCCTAACTCTCTCTGTATTTATACTTCATTATCTTTACGGAAAATGATACCTCATCACTTCAAAACCTCAATCTCACCATCTTCTTCCAACCAATCCCAGTATAAATTAGACTTTTGGCCTTTTCTTTTTATCATAATTTGATTTTATACGCAATAAGAAACTTAATATTTGAGAACTTCTTCTTCCAGAACTTATTATCAATACTATAGTTAAGAAATTCTCAGTAGAGACTAAAACTTCATTGAGCCTATTTAAATGTAGTTATCATGAGTTAGATCTACACCTCGTCAATGATTAATGATAAATACTAAATTTACCCTTTAAGAGTATATCTTCGTATAAATAGTTCAAATAAATATCTAACTGTTAGTTGTGATGTACACTAGATATTTTGTTGCAGATAATGAACTATTTGCTTAAACAGTGTTGACTAGCAAAAAGACTGCAGATCAAACCATCAAAACAGTCTTCCCTCACCTGGAGAAGTACTCTAACAAGCAATTACTGCTAGCAATTGTTCCAATTATTGTTATTATGAAAGAATCGAATTAATTAAGGTCAATCCTGCGGTATCTCAAAGTACCATTTATGTACTGACATATATGTTGAGAAATCAGAAAAGGAGAGGAGAATTTCTCATTGAATTATGTATTGTTACAGTTAAAATTCGAGTAAGAATAACACGTTTATAGTCGTTTTCTTTCTAACAAACTCTTTTTACAAACTTGCCATAATACTTTGCGTCCTATTTCTCTTGATGTTCTGTACATTCCTCTCTACGCTCCGTTTCATTAATAAGAACTGCATCGTTTCTCTTACTGCAGCACCGTTTTATCACTGTACACATATTATAGATATTGGACAATTGGATATGATGAAGCAGTTGTGCTCTGCCAAAACAAGGACAATACCAGCATATAAACTTATATCACTTTCCCAATTATAGGGAATTGACTGTAATTATTGCCCCCCACATGTTCCCAAACGTTGCATCACCCGATGCACCAACAGTACTCAGCTAGCCATACCTCACCATCCATGTCCTGATATGTACTCATCACGTTTATTTACTTCAGGTGGCTTAATAAATGAATATATTTTTGCTTTTGAAATTGACTCTGCACTAGAGATCTACTTTTACATATAAAATGGATACATTGTCGATAGCTCCTACGTGTACGGAATCACACCAAATCAAAGGCCAAAATGGTAGGAGTTCCTCAAATCATAACTTTCTTTTTTTTTTGAAGTTAAAAAATTCGATTGACGGATAAAAGATGAAGAAAGAAGGTTAAGAGAAATATATTACTCTCCTTAATCTCCTACAACAAAAACAATTACACGCTACACAATACACGATACAAACTAAACTAATTGGAACAACGGCATATTAAGGACACTGCTGCTTATCAAAGATAAGTCGATTATAATAGAAGTTAAAAACCCCTCTCATTTGCACATGTAAGATGCTAGTGCTTCCAAATTAGAGCTAAGAGAACAGATTGATAATATGACAATCCAACTCTTTAAGAAAGGCAGTATTTGTTCACAAAATAAATCAACTAAAGACACCATTTCTTTCTATAGAAATATTGGGCTAGATTTACCCATCAAAATACTTTTTCTTATTTAAGAGGATCGTTTAATCCCTTATTATTAGTATTTGAGATTTTTTTTTCTCTTCATGACTTATTTTCTTTTCGAGGACGAGAAGAAAAATATAAGAACAAGTTAAGGTTTGTTTGATCATGGAGCCTGATCAGCTTGTTATAATGTGTCAGGACTCAGGACAAGAAGTTTGATGACTGTTTAACCGTGTGCATGCGGATGCATGTAAGATTGATAAGCCTTAAAATTTTATAAGGGCAGACTACTTAACATTAAACAATCGGGACAAACTACAACGCTTTGAAGTAATAGTTGTCACAATCTCCCGCAAATGTGATCATAATCTTCTTTTTCAGCAATAAAAGAAGTGTGACGTTGCTATTTCAGGTCTTGTAAGTAATGTCACTTCAAGACAATCGAAGAACACGAACTTCCGTGTTTTTGCAATTAAAGGAAAGGAGTACCTGCCAACCGCCAGTCTTAGCTTCTCAATTCTGAGGCAGTCGTGTTTTAGACGCTCCCTATCGGAAGCATAATGATTGCCCGTTGTGGCTTTAAGAACAGTGAATGACCGTAAAATATCTTATGACAACTAAGGCCTTTCAAACCACATATGGAAGCTTTTTCATGGCGGATCCATAAGATTTTTCTCTTTTTGAGTCCAGCCAGATGACTATGATTGGACATACTCGACAAACATTAATCTGGTGTCGACGATGAATTATGGCTATTCTGAGTCTTTTCAAATTTGGTTCTTGAAGTCCTTTTCCATTAATACTGTTCTCTCACTTTCTTTCCTCTCATTTATTTATTTATGTTTTATTGTCAGTTACATTTTTTATCTTCAGCAAGATATTTTTATAAGGCCATTTTAAGAACTGCGAAGTGTGATAAGAGATAATGATAGATTTTCAATTAAAAAAAGAGGCTAAAATATATTTAACTCCAATGGTTTATTTTAAGCATGGATTATATTTTAATTGTTAATAAATAAAAAATACTAAAAATATCATTGTCGTTACAATTGTACTTCATCCCCGTTAATTTATGAAAAATTAAAAATAAAATTTATTTATGAAACAATATTAAAGAAAAAATAATTAAAAATAGTAAAATAAAATATCACCATTTTTATATTTCCCTTTTTCTCTATAAAACTATAAATTATTATATCGTTGTTATCCATTTTATCAATTATTTGATAATTTTTAGTTCCAATTTGAATTTTTTTGGTTCCGGCATCAACCCAAGAACCAAAATTGGCTTTATTTATATATATAAGATAAAATTTGATAATTCTCCAATCAAAATATTGTCTACAGGTGGGGTTCTTTGTCTCGATAATACCTTCTTCTATTAGATATTGTCCCCTGCCTTTCTGATCTCTCGTATGAGAAATTTCGAGGACGAAATTTTTGTTAGGAGGGGAGAATTGTAACATCCCATCTCTGATGGGAAGGTTATATTGATAAATTTGGACGACCTAGGAAATTAATTGCATAATTGTGAATTGTTCATTCATTTGGCCGTCATTCTACACATGCACATTTAGGTACATGCATTCATGACTTTTCCCGGCATTGTTTGTGACTATGATATGATTGATTCTGTGAATTCTGAAAAAGTTGTGTTTAAAAATGTGAATTGGAATGTACTAGGAGTGATTTTTAGTTGGTAATGATTTTTAGAAATTTCTGAAAATTTGGGAGAAAATGTTCGGACCAAAAAATCTTCCGGGTGACGGACCGATTGACTGCATAGTATGGAAATACTGTCCAATGGCAATGGGAAATTTAGATACAGGATTTTAGGAATGAAAATATTGAACCATTGGAATTTGGGGATAACTTGGACTAGAAATTAATTTAAAAAGGGAAAGAACTTACATATGTTTGAGGAAATGTCAAGGGGTAAATTGCTAGGGATGAAAACCTATTAAGTCTTCGAAATACCCTAAGTTTTGATATTTCTCTTTGGAAATCACCCAAATTCATTTTGGCAATAAACTCTTCTCCTCCACCTACGGCATGTCTTCTCCCATTGTTTATTTTCGATTGATTATTCAAGCCCTTAAGTGATCACTTGCTCCTTGCTGGCTTCTTCTTCTTCCTTGTGCAAGCCATGCGGAAACCCTTGAGAAGCTGGAGATTTGTATGGTTTTGGGAGTGAGAACCGCATGTGTTGGAAGGTTAGAGATTTACAGGTATTGAAGAGATGGAAGCTTGATTTTGGTAAGTAAATTGTATATATGTTGTTTATTTATTGGTTTGATGCATTAATGGGTTTAATTGTGAAAGATTGGGGTAGTTGGGAGTGAGTTATGGTTGATTTTAGAGAGAGAAATGTAAAAAGGGAATCGGAGAAGACGATCCAGGACCGCACGTCGCGACGAGAGGATAATTGTACGCCGCGACGAGCGGGACGTCGCGACGAGTGGTGAGTTGGACGTCGCGGCGAGCCACTGTGTAGGCGCTGCGGCGAGCGACCCTTGACGTCGTGACAAGAGTTCCTTCGCCGCGACGAGCCCCTATTTTCTGAACCGATTGATTTTAGTTTTTGGGGCATAACTATTGGTGTAGACCTCTAATTGAGGTGATTCTTGATTCGTTATAAACTAGAGAAAGAGGTCTACAATTGAGGTAAAGAAAGAAAGTGTAAAATCAAATGAGTGAGACCTTAATTATTGAAAGAAAGTTGAGGATAGGTTTTTATTTCAACCTAAGTGTTGTTGTATGATAATTGGAGTATAATTTGGATACTTCTGAAATGAATGAAATGCTTTTGGAATCGTAGAAATTTAGTAATGGGTGAATTTGACTGAATGAATAGTAATCTTGGCTTTGAGATCTTATTGAGAATTTAAGGGTATTGTCTAAATGTTCTGGTATCTATAGTATGAAATGTTGGTTTCGAGACCAAAGAAAGTGGAAAATGGGAATTTAGTGCCGGGAAGGTCATGAATAGGCATGGTACATCTTTTATTTAAGACATGTGCATCATTGAATTATTTTGATTGTGCATTTAGTAATTGGAAATTATTTGACTGTTATAGAGGTGCCGTTGGATCGACATTCCACGGACAGTGCTGGGACTTCCAGGCAGTAGCTCGGAAGTACAGGTGAGTAACCTAGTTGGTTTCTCAATCTTTGTGTGTTAAATTACGTGCTTATGCCATGTGGAAGAAATGGAGGGTTATGTGTTTGATTGTGATTTGGTTTCGGACCATGGGTGTCCGAAGTATCGGTAACTTGTTATTGAAGTGTTATGTGTATAAATTGGTTTACTTGGTGCAAATGTAAATTGGGCATGTGTTAAATTGTAATTGGAACATGGGCATTTCATGCATCAAAGTATGATCAGATAAAGAC
>JAOTIZ010000202.1:7229843-7241320 GCA_027123425.1 Erythroxylum panamense | reverse complement strand
GGAAGCATGTCCACGAGATTGGAATGCGACATCTAAGAAATTTATGAGGAAGAGCTCATTGTGTTAAATGAGGGGGAACTTACGTAGTTGCACTCTTTTTTTCTTATCATGGTTTTTATCCTATTAGGTTTTTCCTGATAAGGTTTTTAACGAGGCAACATCAAATACGTATAAAGGCCAGATAAGCACTAATGATATGGCACACCAAGGGGGAGTGTTATAAAAGATAGAAATAATATGATATGCCACTAATTGTTAATGCACCACTTAATTGTTAGTACACCAACTACACAACTTAATAGTTAGTGTACCATTCCTATTATCATAATAGTATGTTATTAGAAATTTTGTACTATAAATAGAAGAGTTAACTTGATATAAGATATACCAATTGAGAAGAAGAATTCTCCTCTCCCAAATTTTCTTAAGTTTTAGTTTTGGTTTTATAACATTAATCAATTATTAGGAATTTGGAAGCCATCAAGGTTAAAGGGTAAAAGAATCAATTAGACTCCAATGTAATACCAGCCAATAGAATAATGATTTTAAACATGGAAAAGACCACCCAAGTTAATGACAATTGCTCCTTTTGGCTCTTTCAGTTATATGGGTGCACCTTGTTAAGACTAAATCACAAGCTTTCCTTGCACTTGATCTCAACTTTGCATCGAATAACACTACACGTTTTCCTTCAACATAGTGCCCCTTGCTTCATATAGAAGCATTACGAACAGTTAATATTCAATCCCTATAGATGAGGCAGTCAAAGCAATGCAACAGTACAACCACAAACCATAGGAAGTAGACAAAAGTTTCCGATAAGTATAATCGTTGCACTAAAGATAGAGCGTTCACGCCATGCTTACCTCTAAATTACATAAACACCGCCAACAATCTCCTGGATATGCAAATAATAAATTTTAATAATAGCATAGTTATAACAATATCGCCTAAAAGTTGAACAGAAGAGTACGTAGTGATATCGGCTGAAAACAAGAAGCAAGCCATGTATCACCCACCTCTGTCCTTTCAACAGCCAGCGTTGTCATGGGGGTGTAACCATCCATAGGTGTCAATAGTGTGCCCAGCCAACACTCCCTATCAGCTCCCTAAAATTCTTAGCTATCAGCCTATCACAGTCAAGCAAAATGGAGGCACTCGCAATAGGGAAACAATGCATCCAATGGATAGTTTACTGAGCAAACCCAGATTTTTGTTTCAGGTGCTCCTTGAAGTCCATAATACCGCCCTCCCAACGGGTAACAGTTTGGTTCTCACACACCCAAATCTCCTCAGCAACCTGGTTTATGAGCCTGAAATCATGGCTAACAAGAACCATACCACCATCCCACTCATTCAACGCCTCTGCCAATGAGTCAATGGTTTCAATATCCAGATGGTTAGTTGGCTCGTCTAGAAGTAGCATGTGTGGCTGCCTAAATGCTAGCCAAGCAAAAATCACCCTGCTCCTCTGGCCATCTGACAAATTCATCATAGGCATTACCTGGGCTTTGCCAGATAGCCCAAACTTTCCAATTGCTGCTCTCATTTTTTCTTCCTCATTCCCTGGATACTCTTTTATCATAAACTGCAGAGCAGACAGGGATAAGTCAAGTTTCTCAGCCAAATGCTGGTGAAACTGTGCAATCCTCAGGTGGTTGTGACGCCGAACCATGCCATCAATCGGAGCTAAATCCCCTGTCATAAGCTTTAATAAAGTACTTTTACCAGCACCATTGGGCCCAACTAGTGCAATCCTAGAGTCAAGATCAACCCCAAAGTCAAGATTCTTATATATAAGATTATCAGGCGTATAGCCAAATGTAACTTCCACAAACTGAAGCACTGGTGGTGGGAGTTTCCCTACATCTACAAATCGGAAAACCAGAACCTTGTCTCTGGCCACCTTCTCTGTCAGCCCACCTCTCTCCATTTTTGCAAGAGTTTTCTCTTTGCTCTGGGCCTGGCGAGCCAATTTTGCTGATCCATGCCCAAAACGGGCAATATACTCCTTCATTGAAGCAATCTGCTCCTGCTCCCACTTGTATTGCTTCATCTGATTCTCTTCCAGTTCAGCACGAGTCTGAACATATTGATCGTAGTTACCTGTGTAGTACTTCAACTTCTTATTTTGCATGTGTATGATACTTGTGCAGACACCATTCAAGAAATCCTGTGAGTGTGAAACCACAACTAGAATGCGGTCCATTTTCTTCAGAGTTTCCTCCAACCAAACACATGCTTCTAAATCTGTAATCCAAAAAATGAATTAATTGTTAGCTTCACAGTAATTATGCCCATAAAGATTCCCCTCTCCCCAAAAAAACTAAAATATAATTGGAGATTAAATCAATTCACTAGAGGCGCAAAAGTCAGCAAAAATATAAAAATCAGTAACCTTTTCACTGACGATGATTAACAAACACCAAAATACTCTCAAAAGAGAACAATAACTCCCTGTGGAGAAGATTGACAAAAAGTATTATCAAATGAAAACATTTCAAGATGATAAATAAGCTAGGTATCAAGATGGAAACTTGTACTTTCTCTTCAACCATTGCACTTGCAATTAAGTGAAAACAAAGTCACAAGAACTCGCAGACAAAGATCGCACACATGGTGCCAACTAATACCACCAATTACCTAAGACTATATTTTCAGATGATAAATCAAGATGGAAACTTGTACTTTCTCTTTGACCATGGCAACTGCATCAGAAAAAACAAAATCACAAGCACTCACGGACTGAATAAATAACACCACCAGTTACCTAATCACTTTCTCTTCAACCGTGGCAATAGTAATTCAAGGCCAAAAGATCGCACAAATCATGGCAAATTATACCAAGGCCTCAATATGGAAACTTTCACTTTCTCTCCAGCCGTAGCAATTGCAATTCGAAAAAAAACAAAGTCAAAACAACGTACACGTGGTGGCAAATAATACCACCAATTACCTAAGTCCTATGTTTCAAGATGATAAATAACTTAGGCCCCCACATGGAAACTTTTACCTTCTCTCCAACTGTGGAAATTGCAATTCAGTAAAAACTAAGTAAAAAGCACCCATAGACAAAAGAACACACACGTGGAGGCAAATAATACACCAATTACCTAAGTACTATGTTTTCAAGATGATAAACAAGTTAGGACTCAAGATCGAAACTTTTACTTGCTCTTCAACTGTGGCAATTGCAATTCATTGAAAACAAAGTCACACACACTTGGTGGCAAATAATATCATCAATTACCTAAGCACTATGTTTTCAAGTTGATATACAAGTTAGGCCTCAAGATGAAAAGTTTTACTTTTATCTTCAACCACAGCAATTGCAATTCAGTAAAAACAAAGTCATAAGCATTTACGGACCAAAGAACATACGAATGGCAGCAACTAATACCACCATTTACCTAAGTACTATGTTTTCAAGATGATAAATAAGTTAAGCATCAAGATGAAAAGTTTTACTTTCTCTTCAATCGTGGCAATTGCAGTTCAGAAAAAACAAAGTCACACTCACGGACAAAATAACACACATGTGATGGCAAAAAATACCACCAATTACCTAATTATTAGGGACAAAGATTTCAGGAATGACATCCCAAGAGTTTTCTAAGGAAAAAGATTAAAAGAAGTCAAAACAAACAGTGATTCAAAGTTTCACTTTCATGAGCAAGGTCTGGATCTAAGACACTAACCAAGGTGATTAGTCGGTTCATCCAGTAAGAGGATAGTAGGGCTAATGAACAAAGCTCGAGCCAATGCAATCCTCATTCTCCAGCCACCAGAAAAATCTCTCGTCTTCTTCGCCTGCATCTGCTTGTTAAAACCCAAACCATACAAGATTTCAGCAGCACGTTTCTCTGCAGTTGATGCATCCATTGCCTCCAAACGCTCATAGATAAGGTCAAGCCTATCTCCACCACCATCCTCCTGCAATCGTACCAGAATGAATACAATAAGAGAAAGGAATAACCTCATATTACAAGCTCTTCATGAACCACAACATCAAGTCACTTGGACATACCTGACCAGCCAAAGCCTCAGCTTCTTTCTCCAATTTCAATCTCTCTTCATCACAACTAATGACAGCCTCAAGTGCAGACATCTCAGAAGCTTCAATCTCCCTAGTGAGATGATAAATATCCATATGCTCAGGAATTGGAAGTTCTCGGCATCCAATTGCAGCTAGAAGTGTTGATTTTCCACATCCATTTAATCCAAGCAATCCATATCGTCTGACCGAATAAGATAATCAAGAGAAGAAAATTTGAGCATAGTCCTTAATAACTGTTGAGAAAATTGTTGAAATGGGTGGATAAATTTTCAAACCTTCCGTAATTGAGTTCTAACATGGAATCAACAATGAGATCATGTCCATGAAAAGTAACAGATAATGACTCAATCTGGGAAAAAATTGAAACGAAGAAAGTTCAAACAAGTTAATCTCATCAACATCACTACAAATCGATTTTAAAAAAAATCAAGCACAAAATCAGCGTAAAAATTCCCACATCTACATATCACCTGATCCATAAAGCCCATAAAAAGTTAAAAAAAAAAATCAGATATAGACAAAACGAGTGAAAGAAACTTACGCGAATATCCCTGGAAAGGGAATGGGAACAAAGAATGCCGGTACAGGTCCGATCCGATATCTGAAGACTCTCAACTCCATCCGACAACTTATCCACGCTACTTCCGTTCTCAACAGCCGTCGTGGACTTTGATGACGCCGACGCCGCTTTACTGCCTCTCTTGGCAGCGGCAGCCGCCTTCTTCTGCGCTGCCTTCTTCTTGCTTGCGTCCGACACCATCCTCACAAACCAAAATATCTAAAACCAAATCAAAAAAAGGAAAAAAAAATCAGATAAAGTGTTGATAATCTCATAATAAGAACGTCATGTATACAAAATAAAGAGAAAAGGAAAGAAACAAACGTCGAAGAAGAAGAGGAGGGTAGAGGAAGAGAGCAGACGGTGGATCTAGGGTTTCTCAGTATTTGTGTTGTGTCCTGTTAGTTATAAGGAAGGACGACTAAGAAGGTACAACTATTTCTAGTATGAATAGCAATGTGTCCCCACGGCGCAGGAGAGAGAGAGATGGACTAGCAAGGGAGGATTTTATCTAGATAAACTTGGTATGACACGTGTACGGCTCTTATAATATTCAAACTCCAATCCTCGTTTTCTCTTCCCTCTTTAGATTGCGTATTATACAGTGACACACTTCTGCTGGGGTCTAGACGTCTAGTGGCTGACGGTCCGACATGTACCTGGGCGGTGGCCGCATTTCGAACTCGGGCTCTAGTCCGTGGCTCTTTTAAACTTCTTAGGACCAGCCGCAATACCAAGTCGCGCACCCTCAACGAACCCCGCAGGGGAACCCTGGTGCTGCTAGTGTCTTCACATATAAGAGTGTAACTTCTGGCGGGCCTTGATTTTCAGATTAGCCGATGGAAAATAAAGCCCAAGACACAGCTTTAGGGCTTATTTATAAGTTCACGCATACATAAAATGGCTTTGGGCCTCCTCTTCTTCTTCTTTAGATCTCCAATGCGATGCTCTACATACTTTTGGGGAACTTTGCAATGATGAGAGCCGACAACGTGAGCTAGTTTATTTTTCATTTCCTACCCACCTTGAGGAAGATATTACACGAATTTGATAATAATGATCATTTGGCTCTTTGGTTTCATCATCCTCGGTGATTTCCTAGTATAAAAGAGAAATGGAACAAGTAGTTGTTGTAGAGATTATGACATTTTCTTGTCACGTTCCATCTTATCTTATACATATTCAATATAAGGATTCCATATTAATATTATGAATGTATAAATTTGGTTATTTATAGGAATTTTCTTAGAAATTACTCTACTGATTAAAAACTAATATACAGCTAGACCATGATAAAATTACCATTAACGATATCATTAAAGCAAGAGAAAAATTTTTATGCTTCATGAGGCTTTGTATAGATTCGCATAAAAAATTTAGTTGCATGTTATGATTTTATGTAACTATTATCAATAGTAATAATCTTTTATAAATGTAAAGTTATTATTTATCTATCTTCTATGTTCATGTAATGAATTGCCATTAATAGCATAAATGTATACTTATGCATGAGAACATTAACCATTTAGTTGAAATTAAGTCAGATTATTAATTCTATACTAAGAAAAACATTGAGTTTAATTAAAATATTTATAAAATATCAAAACTATTTTGAAACTAAAAATTTGTAAATATAAAGTATGATTTAAAAAAAGAAAAAATTTTAACTAATTAGAGATGCAAAACATTGGCAGTATTATCTATCGTAATATTCAATATTTACACTTATACAATATATGATGTTATAATTTTTTAGAGAAGTTAAAAAGAAAATTTTATACATCAATTTAGGAGTTATAACGTACAAAGAAAACAAAGAGAACAAAACGATGTCATTAGACATACATTAGTCCTCCACCTAAAATGTCATAGTTTAACCAAAATAAAGCGATGCCACATCAATGAACAAAACGATGTCGTTAGACATACATTAGTCCTGCACCTAAAATGTCATAGTTTAACCAAAATAAAGCGATGGCACATCAATAAAGTCCACTCTAGGCATTTCCACCGAGTTTCGCACATCATACATGACTCCTCTTATTGTTTTCTTGAGAGATGAGTATCGCAGCCCATCGAGATGACACTTTTCTTCATGGAGATCTCTAGGTATGAATTTCTCCCTTTCATTGAGATTACAAATGCTATCCTTTCTGTTATGGACAGAGCCGTACAACAACCTAAGCCCATGATGCAAGTTGGGCTAGATGAATCACAATAGCTGAGAAGAAGCTCCGGGCCAAAAATAGCTTCTAGAAGGTTGCAAGGTTTTGTTTTAGGAGACACATCAGCAAATGCCAAGTAATAGGGGGAATAACGGTTTGTAATCATGAGGGTGGTGACGATTATATAGGAAGGGAATTACCTAAGAGTTGGTTATGCTAAAATCTATTATGCTCAGGCTATTCTTTCCTCATCTCAGATTCTCTCTTCTTCACTCATCTGTCATTCTCTATTTTTCTTGCTTTCAATTAAAGGCTTCGTAATTCTCAATCAATCAATACAAATCCACTCTTTTCTCCTCACTTTTGTGTGTTGAATCACTGTTATATTCATCCAATCCTTACATTGGTGCTTTCATTGACCTCTGTTTAGAAGGCAGAGCATCAAACCCGACTCAAGGTGTTGGATGATAGTGTGAAAGCCATTGTTGAGTCTTAATCCTCGATGCGTAAAAATATCGATACCATCGCTGCCTCGTTTGAAGATCAGAACGGCTACTTAAGGATGTTTTAGCTCGATTTGCTTCTTTTTCACATAAAAAAAACAACCTCTGTTTTCTGGGGAGGGTACGCCCGATTCTTTGGCCATGGCTGACTCAGTTTCGAATCTGTTGGGTTGCCACAAACCCGCTCCAGTATAGATGGCACGGTTTTTCAGTCTTAATCCCGACCGATGGGTGATGCAGGCAGACAGATATTTTGATTTTACCATATTCAAATTGATGAGAGGGTCACGATTTCATCTTTTTATTTTGAGGATGCCGCAGCGGATTGGTACGATTGGATGCATCAGAACCGCCAACTTTCGAGCTAGTCGTCGTTCACCACCGTCATTTTGCAATGTTTTAGACCTTAAACTCTGGAAGAACCAAAGGGTTTATTGGCGAAGCTACAGCAAATCTCCGCCGTCAGTGACTGCAGGTCTCGGTTTGAAGCAATAACAAATCAAATGGTGTACTTATCGGGCCTATTTCGGGTCCATTGTTTCATTTCTGGGTGAAGATCTAACATAAAGCATCCCGTTTTTGTTCACAACCTACCACACTCAATGAGGCCATGCATTTAGCCCAACTTCATGAGCAAAGAATTTTGTTGGAAAGGGAGTGAGCCAGCCCAGTTCGGGAAACACTAAACCATTACTACCTAACCCAAAACCCTATTAGAATTCATTCACCCCTTCTTCTCCAAACCTAAACCCCACAGTAACCTTACCTAGTGGCTCGAAGGTGCCTTTCCGCCACATATCGTTGACTGAAGCGACACAATGCCGTGCCCAGGGTCTTTGTTACTATTGCAAAAGTTTTCTTGGGATCATAAGTGCAAGGCAAAATCTCAACTTCTTCTTTTGGAAGAAGATTTTGAACCACTTTAGTTGGATGACCTTGAGTTGATACCGCAGCCAATTGCTCCAGACCTGACGATACTAGAACCGGAAACTTCTATTCAACCTCAATCTACCATTTCTTACAACGCTTTGGTAGGGGGTGTACAATTTCTACTTTGTGTTTCTAGGGAAAGGTCCATGGCAAATCTGTTGAAGTCTTGCTTGATGAAGGCAGCACACACAACTTCGTGCAAACCCCGAGTGGCAAAGTTCTTAAATCTCACTATCACTGCAACTCCAAATTTCTCTGTATTAGTAGGTAGTTGAGAACGTTTAATGTGTACGAGTATGGTTTCTCAAGTCCCATTGATTATTCAGGGCAAGGAACTTAAGATTGATTTTTTTGTGTTATCGATCCAGGGATGGGATATGGTATTAGGTGTCGATTGGTTATCCACTCTTGGATCGGTTGTGACAGACTATCGACCATCAATTTTTGAGTTCGATTATGATAGGCATAGGATTCAATGGAAGGGGTATAAATCGCACCAAGCTCAACAAATTCAATTTAACGGCCTTCGACATTTGCATCAAATCAATGCAATTGCAGAGTGCTTCAGGTTACAAGTAGTTCAAAATCACACTGATGATGAAGATCCTTGTGTTGAGATTACTGAGATTTTGAATCGTTGTAAAGATGTTTTCACTAAACCTTAATGGTTACCTCCTCCTCATGCCTGTGATCATGAAATTTATCTGTTACCCAATAGCAATTCGGTTAATGTCAAATCGTATCGGTACCCACATTTTTAGAAATAAGCCATGGAGAAACTAGTTTCCAAGATGCTCCAAGATGGGGTAATTCAACCGAGCACAAGTCCTTTCTCTTCACCGGTCTTATTGGTTCACATAAAAGATGGCACTTGGCGATTTTGTGTCAACTATTGAGCATTGAATGCCATTACTGTTAGGGATAGATTTCCAATTCCTTCAATCAATGAATTATTTGACAAGCTATTTAGGGCACGATATTTTACTAAGTTGGACTTATTAGCGGGCTATCACTATGTTAGGGTTCAAAAAGGAACAAAGGGCAAAACAGAATTTCGTTCTCACGATGGGCATTACAAATTTCTTATAATGCCATTCGGATTAACCAACACCCCTTCAACATTTCAAAGCTTAATGAATGTCGTGTTTTGCCTTTACCTACGTAAGTTCGTTCTCGTTTTTTTATGACATTCTTATTTATAGTCCAACTTGGGAATCACATTTGGAACATATTCAATTGGTTTTATCTGCTTTAAGAACCAATAATTTGGTTGCGAAGAAGTCCAAGTGTGTATTTGGATGTGAATCAACCGGTTATTTAGGCCATATAATTTCGCAGCAAGGGGTTTTGGTGGACTCGAACAAAATTGTTGCAATTCAGAATTGGTTGGTGCCTCGTTCAGTTAAGGATATCAAGGGACTTTTAGGACTGGTAGGGTGCTATCGAAGATTTATTCACCATTTTGCCACCATTGCTGGCCCTTTATTCACCATTTTGCCACCATTGCTGGCCCTTTATTCACCATCTTCCGTTGATGCTTTTGTCCAATTGAAGCAAGCATTGAGCATTGCCCTAGTATTATAGCTACCTGATTTCTCTAAGTCTTTCACCATTGAGACTGATGCATAGGGGAGAGGGATTGGTGCTGTGCTTTCCTAAGATAAACACTGTTGGACCCCAAAAATTTTTATTACTTTATTAAGCATGATTGAACTCATTTTGAGGTCTTGTTCGATTAATTGTTTTGGAACATTGGTATGTCCATGTTAAGAGGAATTATTGTTTGAATTGATGAAATTAAAGTATAAATGTGATAGAATGCATGAGGGGTAATTTTGGTAGGTCACTTGATCCTTTAAGTTATAAGGCATAAGTGGAGGGGCTTTAGGGTCATTTTTGCAAGCATTAAGAGTAGAACTTAGAAGAAGGAGTAAAGCTTTGCCTTGCTTTGAAGGGTGAGTACCGTAGAAGAGAAGAAGGAGAAGAAGAAAAGAAAGGAAAGGTAGAACCTAGAGATTCCTGAAGAATTTGACGGATTGAAGTTTCCCCAAGTAAGTATAAGCATTTCTTGGATGATTGAATCTTGTTTAGTGATCATTAGGAGTGGGAAATGGTTTGAATATGTGTAGGGTTAATGGTTTACGAGAGTAATATGATCATCTAGGGTTTTGATTTTTGTTGCGTTTTGTTAATGATTTTGGGTTGGATTAAGTTTAGAAATGATGTAGGAATGATGATTTAAGATTAAGATGAGTTGTTTGAGAGATATGGGAAGTTTGAAGCTGGAAAAATGTCATAAATCAGTTTTCGGGGGGAGGTTCTGGTCTCGCACGTCGCGGCGCACGCGGGCACGCATGCGCCCACGACGGGGCGAGTAAGAGTGCCCTTGCCGCGGCGAGCCTCTGTTTTCGCCGCGGCGAGCTCAACTTTCCTGACAGACATCCTTCGGTAATTTGGGCATAACGTTTGCTGTAGATGTCCAAATGGGGTGATTTTTGATTCGTTGTAAACTAGAGACATAGAACTACAAGTTTTATGAAGAAAGGAAGTTGTGAATTAGTCTCTAAAGATCTCTAATTTTTGGATGGCAGTCTAGTATAGATTATAGGGATAGTACTTTTGATTTTCAAACTTTATGAATTTTCCTATGAATGTTGTTTGAATGAGAACTTGGTTTGTTATAAGAAACCAAGCATACCTTACCTAAGAGCAAGAAGAAAGGCAAACTTGAGCTTGGATTATCAAGCGCTATTTGGTGGGTAATATATTTATGGTTATTATGTGTATGGGCAAATCGTCTTGCTTGCTTGCATGCGTGTGTGACATTGCTTGTTTTGAATTATGGAAATTGTTGAAAATACATTGCGAATGTGATCATGTATTACGTTGAAAAATATCACGGTATTTTGTACGAATGGAAAGTATGAAAGCATTTGATAAAATGATTTGAGAATGAAATGAATATGTGCTTTGTTTAGGCAAGAGAGCACGTCGACATATAGCCTTCTCCCGGCTGCCCGCTTGAGGCCACGAGATCCTGAGAAATCGGACTCGTTTTGTACACGGTTTAAACTTCGGTTTATCTGTTTTGCTCCACGGAACTCTCGAGCTATTTGTTGTGCATTTCATTATTGGTTTGTCAGGCATGATGCATAATTAATTGTTATGTTGTGATGAAGGAAATTTCATGATATATTCTTTATGATGACTTTTAGATTGTGAGTAAATTGATAAGTATTGAATTGCTACAAATTTGTGTTTAT
>JAOTIZ010000202.1:7197239-7214150 GCA_027123425.1 Erythroxylum panamense | reverse complement strand
AACTTATTGGGCTTCAATAATTCTAATGGGTTTAGGATTATGATGTTCTTATTCCTAATAGGAATAGGGATTAGGTTTTCTCTACAAATAGAGAAACTTATGTCTCATTAGATGAGAGACAAAAACCCTAGCTACCTAGACCTAGTTGTTCGTTCTTCTTCCGAGAGAAAAATTGTGCGGCATTCAAAAAGGGTTTTAGAGTGTGCTAGCACACATTAACCGTTGCTCGGAACGTTCATCCTCGTGTGGATACCGGTAGAGGACGTTCGTGCACTGCAACGTCTACAAATCTGAAAAAGAAACAAATACCAATTTGCGTCAAAAGGTAATTTTGTACGTGTTATAATTTTCGATTATACTTCTTGTTGTGTAGTATGATCCATTCTGCTACGTATTGTGAATACCCAGGCCATAGGCGATCCAACAATGGTATCAAAGCCCAGGTTATGTGCTTCTGTATAGTCGAAAATATGCATATTTTGATTACATGTACTTACGAATTTGGATGCATGATAGGAATATGATTTATGTTCATGCATGTTGATTTTGGATTTGTTTATTCTCTTGGTACTAATGTGAATATATTACAAGAAAGAAGTTTTTGGCCATAGAAGTTGATTACATCAAGATGTATTTCGGTTGTGGCTTGTTTCGGCCAAAGGAAGAGTTAGAGCATAGAGACGTTTCTTTCATGTTTGTCTCGGCCAAAAAGTGTGTCGGCCATGACATATGTTGATTTCCGAAACTTCCTTCAAAGGTGGCATCTAGGGTTATGGCTGAGGATGCCTAGGTGATGGCTGCTAGGGTTTCTGCTATGTAAGACATGGATTCAGAATAGGAAACTACAAGTATTACTAGGAGTGCAAGAAGAAGAGTCCATATGTGATATAAATTCGGGAAAAGAATAGATTCCTTATTAGATAAGGATTCTAAAACTTGTGAATACCTGGGCCATAGGTGATCCAACAGGTTCATGTTCCTACTCCTCTCCATCTCTTTATTGCCCCCTACAGTTGAGGCTTGCAGTAAAACTATCTTTACTTGCTCGTGTTTAGTAGAGCCACTACTTCCCACTTTACTCTGTATGTGGAAACTCCTTATACTCCTCTCAGGTTTAGGGGGACTCATTCCCTTCTTTGAAGATTGTTCCTAGTTCTTTCTTTTCCTACTCACTTCAATCTTTATGTTCTCCAGTTTCTCAACTTAGAGTGCAACATCTACCAACAGCTGGTAGTCACAAAAGTTGTGGATCAACACTTTCTCCTTGATCCCTAAGTGAAGTACTCCTTTAAACTTACGACACTTGTCCTCCTCATTCGTAACAATATTGGCCACATAACGTGAAAGCTGGGTGAACTTCAACTCATATTCACTCAAACGTATATCCCTCTATGTGAGATTTAAGAATTCTCTAGCCTTCTTTTGGACATAGGCTCTCGAGAAGTATTTCTTCCTAAAAACTTCTAGAAAGTTTCTCCATGTCAACATCAGCTGTATGACCTAACTATGAGGCACTAGTTCCCACCAATGGAGTGTGTCCCCTTGTAGCAAGCTAATTGCATAATCTAGTTTCTCTTTATTGGTGTACTTCATCTTAACCAAGACTTTTTTGGTCCTTCTGAACCATGCCTCAGCTTCTTCAAGATTGGTAGTCCCATTAAAGTCGACAGCCCCATACTTGCAGAGCTTATCATACTGTTCGCTTCTCTCCACTGGAGCTTGCATTGAAACTTGTGGCGCTTGGCCCATAGCATACGTGAAAGCCTGAGTAAAGGTTTGAAAGAAATGCGAATCTATAGGGTTTACTTGGGGCATAGGAGGAGGAAAATTTTCTTTCAGAGCCACCACCGCCTCCTCCTCCTCCTATGCCACCACCGCCTAATATTATAAGATGTTGGACCCCGTTTTCAGAGCCTAACTCCGGAGTTGCAAAAATGTAAGCATAGTTGAAAAAATTAAATTTGGAAGGAAAAATTCTCCGAGAGCAATGGCGGGTTAGTCACGGAAAAGTAATGTTTCGCCGCGGCGAAACTGTGGAAGTATTTCTAAAGACCTTTCGGAGCAAGTTCGCTGCGGCCAACCTTTGGCTTCGCCGTGGAGAAGTCCTCGGATCAAACCCTATACCCATTGGGACAACTATGCCACCACGAAAGGCTAGCTTCGCTGTGACGGAGAGCTCGGATAATTCCCAAGTATCTCTTGGGACAAATACGTCGTGACAAAGTTACCAAAATTAAACAAAAATATCCTTTGAGAAAGGTTCGTCGCGGCCAAGTTTGGCTTCACCATGGCGAAACCTTCGAACCCAGACACCTAAACTCAACTATCAAACACCAAATTTTGCATATACACCTCCAAAACCACATCTATAACTCATCCAAAAGATTAATACAACCATATATAAAAGAAACTTCTTCAAATCCTTAGTCTCAAAAGAATGAAATGCGGAAACATAAAAATTCATAAGCAAACCCAGATATGTTTCATTAATTTCAATAGATAAGAGTTTTACAAAGTTTTAATGGGCATTTTAAGCCATAATACAACATTGGTCTCAAACCCAAAAATATCAAAAGTACATGAATGAATAAAACTCCAAATGCGACTAAAGCCTTGTGTTTTTCCAAAAACTAGCTCAAAATATAACGATATGCAAATTGGAGTGATGCCTTGCCTCTCGTTCACTCGATCTCTTACTCATCACTTGAAGATGGGGACGGAATGAGGGTGAGCTTAAAAGCTTGTGGGTAACAAGCTTATAACTGAGAAACAAGCAAAACCATTAAAAACATTCATTTCTATAGTAAATCTTGCATCAAATCCATAAAACACATAATTCCTAAATTCTCAACTTGTCAATCCATTCATAAACAACTTAAATTATGTATGCTTCAAAGTTGTCAACACAATCCAAACACATAAGCAAATTAGAATGGTTTGGGTAGGTCCATAAGGAGTTCTTGTGAATCTCCATAAATAATAGAACATACTAATATAATCCTACATAATGTTCTTTTGTAGTTCATAAACAGAACTTACTATCACATTTCTACATAATAGTTTTGCGTAGTCGTAACATGAAGGAGTCCATGGAGGAGCTCCATGCCACTAGTGGGTAGGTGAGAGAAGCCTTTAGCAGAGTCAATATGCACTTGACAGAGCAGAATGGACCCCCACAAACCCACACAACATGTATTTCATAACTTGTAAACATATTGCCCAAAAAGCACATTTCAGAAACATGATTTCATAAGCACAATACATTTCCAAAAATCGTTTCCATTTTCATTTCATAATTCATCCAAAAATTCTTATACAAAACATGTAGCACTTTCTCAAAGCATTTAAAGAACAATAAATGCACTTTTATAAGTTAGTCAAAATCATTTAAGTCCATTTATTTGAAAGGAACATTAATGGCTTATTAACTCAATTATAAATATGTAACCTACCTTGAATTTCTTTGCTTAAAATTTTGCTTAAGGATGCCTCTCCTTTTGCTCCTCTTGCCTTCCTTGATTTCCTTTAACAATAGACAAAAATTCCATTCACTAGGAATTCCAATTTAGAACCCAAAGAAACCTATTTACTAAAATTGATTCTAGAATACTAAAACCCATGTATTTCCTAAGCTTCATGAACCAAAACTCTTCCAAAAATTCAAAGGATTCATAATGCACTTACCTTAAATCTCCACCAAATAAAGGGATATTTGGCTTAAATGAAATCTCTTCCCTTTCTCTTTCTTTTTCTCTTCTTGAACAACCTCAAAATCTCTCTTGAAAACTAAGAAAAGATGATTCTCCCTTCTTTTCTCTCCAATAATGACACTCTCTCTCCCTTTCTTTCTTATTTTGGTTTCTTCTTCTTAGAACAAGACAACACTTTTCTTCTTCCTTTTATACCTTTAATGAGTGTAAAAAGTCCACTTTGCCCTTCCTTTAAAGCCTTATGGCTTTTAAACTTAAGTAGCCTACCAAAAAGTGCCCTTTTTACACTACACCCTTACTAATTTAATTCAATTAACCGAAGTACTAAAATCCTACCAACATTGACGTACTAATTAACTCCAAAAAAATAATTAATCTATCAAGGACTTATAATTTAATTAAGTCATGCTTAACAATAATAAAAAAAATATTCGGGGCCAACAATATATGTGTTATTTATAATGCAGGGCGTTACAATCATAAAAGGGTATAAGATTTACAACTAAATAGTGCTTGAATTAGAACCACCATTCCCTGAAAGTCACTTTTGTTATGTTCATCTGAATGTACAGTTCTAGAACACATTATATACGTGCATATATACTTGTGTTGAAGTCCATCTGTGAATGTACTATTTTATAACTAATTGATGATTTTCTCTATGAACACTCTTCTTCACATATATAATGTATCTTCTATTAGATTAACGGTCTTTCAATTTTGTTTGGTATTACATCTCCAAGTTTGTTGCTTTTATTTCCTTTTGCTAATATCTTTGGCAATAAGACAGTCGATGTTAGAAATCATATATGTTTGTTTATATTAAATGATGTATGTGGTTATGATGTAGGTGAACGACTCCAAGAATCTAACAAGATCATCAAGAAATATCCAAATCAAGTTCCTGTAAGTTCTTCATTTATGCACTTGTGTTTCTTATATTCCAAAGTTCCTATTTCATGCACTTACGCTTCTTAGATTCCAGGGCTCCTATTTTATGCACAATATAAATGTCTCTGTATAAAGAAATATAATTTATTTATACAATATGATTGAACATATAAGAAAAAGGATAGAACAACTCAATGTTGATGTTGTTCTATTTTTGGGTTGATGTTGTGTTTTGTCTTTGGGCTTATGTTGTTTACTGCTATTGGTGTTGTTTCACTCTTATTTATCATGAAAATTTCCCATTTCATAGATACAACCCATCCCTTCTTGGTTGTTGCCTTATTGAATGTAGTGTTACTACACTATCAAATATGGTGTTCTACCTTCGAGTGTTTTGATGGGTAGCATATATAGCCAATTTACTAAAATATTCACTTGTTTAATCAAAAACTTCCTTTTGCAGTCTTCACTTTTTTTAATTTAATAAGTACTTTATCCCCTGGTCCTCAACAATGTAATCCAACTATATCTGCTATGGTCATACATAAACAACACGAAGAATCTACTCTCATTTAGTGAAACCTCACTCATAGGTTAACATACATCATAGTGAAGTAGTTCCAACCTTTACTTTGCTCTCCAAGAAGTTTATCAAAGAAAATCTTGCTTACTTACTGAGCTGATGTGATTGACAAATTTCTTTAGTTTTAATCACTTAGGAAAGATCTTTGACAACATCATTATCATTCATAATTTTAAATACATCAAAACAAACATGCCCCATTATGCTATGTCATATTACTAATTTGTTACCATACATAGGCAACTTAGCAACATATATAAAAGTATTCTCTTGAAAAGACTTTTCTTAATAGTCTAATCAACAAAAAAAAAGTTTGTTCTTCATGCAAATTCCCGTCAATTTAAGCTCCTTTAATATCAATTATCACTCTTTCACCACTAGCAAAATTCATTTATATCCTTTATTAATCAATTGACCAAACTTGATTTATTTTTATCAGGATTAGGAACTAGAAGTACATAAGCTATTTGATTTAAAACGTGCATAGGAATTGATCTTCTTTCTCTATTAACTTCACTTCTTATTTTATCTCTTTTCCACTGTTATTACCTAGCTTTTCAACATGCCCTATTTATATATTAGACAATTATCTTCTGAATTTTTTAATGTAGATTAACATGGCTCGCCCCTTATTAGCAAACGACGATACAAACTAAAGCAACTTTTGATACTTCAATAAACAACAAATAATATGATGGTTTTCTTATTTGCTATCCATTATGTTATCTATTATTTGTACCTTGAATATAAGGTCCATAAAATTAAAATAAAGGAATAAAAAAGGATTGATAGAATAAGATGGATGTTTAGATTGACCATGGATTGTGATAATACCTGCATTACTGAACTTCGTATGGATAGAGCAACCTTTAGGATATTGTGTGATATGGTAAGAGATGTCTGGGGTTTAAAAGACACTAGGAACACATCCATAGAAGAGGTTGTAGCAATGTTCATATACACCTTAGCTCACTATAAAAAGAGTAGGACAATAAGCCTACTTTTTTTCGTAGTAAAGAAACCATGAGTTGGCAATTCCATCAAGTTCTTCATGCAATTATAAGATTGCATCATGTTTTGCTCAAAAATTCGGAGCCTATTACTCAAGGTTGTCAAGATGAGAGATGGAAAATTTTTCAGGTAATTGAACATTATAATTAACCTATAACATTAATATCATAACTTTTATATGCTAAATCACATTTTAGTTTTAATTTGTAGGGTTGCCTAGGAGCCTTAGATGGGACACTATTTAAAGTTACACCTCCTAATGAAGATAAGCTCCGATATCGCCAAGAAAATGATCTATTTCAACAAATGTTTTAGGTGTTTGTTGCCTCAACATGCAATTCATATGTGTATTGCCTCATTGGGAGGGCTCTTCATATGATGGTTATGTGCTTCGAGATGCGATCTCAAGGCCTCATGGTCTACGATTCCCTCAAGGTAAATTTCTATTACAATATCTAATTTTGTTTCTCTTTGAGTTATGCTACTCAATCATAACTTTATTATTTAATTATGAAGGATGTTATTACTTGGTTGACTTTGGATATTGCAATGCAAATAGATTTCTTGCTCTGTATCGAGGGCAACGTTATCATCTCAAAGAATTCAATGGCCATCTACTAGAGACAGTAGAGGAATACTTTAATATGAAACATTCTAAAGCAAGGAATATTATTGAGAGATGCTTTGGATTGTTAAAAGGAAAATGGAAGATCCCTGCATCCCCTTCATCTTTCTCAATTGAAACCCAAGTTCGCATTATAATGGCTTGTTCCCTTCTACACAACTTGAGTCGCAAGTTCATGAGCTTTGATCCACAAGAGTCAATCACTGAAGATGAAGAGGAGAGTGAGGAAGATGAGAGTGAAGAAGATAATTAAATGGAATACCTTACACAAATTAGTCCAACTGATGAGTGGTTGACATTCAGGAATAATATGCAACCAACATGTATAATTTATGGAAAACTAGATCTAATGACAATGATGTATATTAGTAATTTAAGATATGTTTGTTTCATATGCTTATTAGATCATTGAAATGTTTTGATTTCGATTAATGTACCTGAATGTTGAACATCTCTGCTTGTTTATTATTAGTAATATATAACTTTCAATTATTGGATTACTTTTGAAATGCACCCATGTGAACATCTCTATTTATTTGACTATGTGTTCGTGAGTTATTAGATTGCATGTGCATGCTTTAAATTTTTCAGCAAAGTTACTTTTGTTATGTTATTTCTTTGATAACTCTTACATTGACATTCTTTTATTAAAAATGGCTATAGCTGCCATGGGAGGGAAAAGAATAAGCAGTATTAGAAGGATGATGAGGTTGAAGCTTTGGTCGATGTTTTGCAAGAACTAGCTTGCAATCCTTTATGGAAGTAGATGGGGGATTTAAGAACAATTACATGGTTGAAGTGCACAAGATATTGCTAAGCAAGATTCCCAATTTTGATAAGGATGTCGATCCCCACATTGACTCCAAGATTAAATGGTTAAGAAACAAGTACAATCCAATTTCTGAAATGTGTATGCAAAGTGGTTGTTAGTGGGATAATGTTGAGCATAAGATCAATTGTGAGAAACAATGGTTTGATGAATGGTGCTTGGTAAGGACATCTAACTCAAAAGTTGATTGAACTCTTATTTTAGTAGTTTATTTTTTCATAATTATAACATTTTCTTGTTATTGCATTTTAAAAATTCTTCTTATAATTCTTTTTTACAAAATTACAAGAATGCAATTGGAATGTGGAACTTTAAATTATCATATTCGCAAAAATTGGACATGGTGTGGGGTAAAGATAGAGCGACGGGACGCAAAGCTGAGGATATAGCTGAAGCAAGTGCTAAGGCTAATAGCCCAAAGAATATGATAGTCTATTCTTCATCGAACAGTAAAGATTAACTTATTGTGGTATCTGATATACAAGGATCATTGGCCATTCCTTCAAGCAGTCATAGAAGAAAAAGGTGAAAAAACCTGTCACCAAAAAAGGAAAATTCTTACAAGAAAAAAAGACCAGCAATGCTTCAGAATACTATTGAGTTAAGGTTAGACAATTTCACTGCTAAGTTTGAGTCTATTTGTGAACAAATGGCCTCACAATATGCATCTATTACAAATGCTTTGATTGCGGAGTCTAAATCTGATTCTCTAACTGATAAGAAGATGCAAGAGCTCATGACTGAGCTTCTTGATGTTGGCATATCTCAAATGAATGTTGGTAAGGCTGCTTTGTTATTTTGTAATGATCTTGCCAAAGTTCAGGTTTTATTTGCTTTGCCAAATCACTTAAAAAGGTCTTTTGTACTTGGATTCCTCTATCCATCTTCTAGTCTATGAATCATTCGAGGAAGCATCTTAATTTTTTGTAAGTATTATGAACTCATGTTGCATTTGATGTTGCCTAACCAGGTTATTTTGTATTAGTTAGGTCTTTTGTAGTTGTGATGTGAACAATATTTCTATTGTTAACCTGGTTATTTTGCATCAATTAAAGGCTTTTGGTTAAGATATTGTGTATATGACATATATTTTACATCATTTGCCTTTCAGGACATGTAAATTGTATTAAACTATCTTAATTTTACTATAGCAATGGAATGATAGATATTATGATTATGTTGATGAATTGTACAATATTTTCGATTATTAAACTGTATTTTGAGGATATTATGTAACTAATGATATGTTGATGCAAGAAAATACTGGAGTATTTTTTTCTTCAAGAACTATTGGAAATGGAATACCGCAATATACTTAATTTTAAACATTTTTAATTATAAATAGGGTGCATAAAATATAATTAATTAAAATATATTTAAAAATTGATATAAACCAATAATTTAAAATTTTTTTAAAGATTTTTAACAAACCAACCACCATCAAAGGTAATGGTAATCATTCCTTCATCTTAACCGACCATCATTATTATAATGATTATATCCATTCCCATTCCTCACTATATTCATTCCTATTCCCATTCTCATTCCCCTCTGTGAACCAAGCGCCACCTTAGTGAATGTGTCATGTGAATATATATGTTTGGATGTGGATGCTCCATGCTCATTTTTCATTTTAGGCGATGGTTCTTCACTATTTAAATTATTTCCTTTAGTAAAGGTAGTTTTATTATTGGAAACAGTTCTAAATTTATTTCTAATTCCATGTATATAATTAGAACTTTTTAGAGCTCCTAACATGCTTTCAAGTTTGTCACTTCCCTTTATTTAGATAAAGAATTATTGAGAGCATTAATGTCCTTTTTCAATGTTTCATTCTCACACTTTAATGCATCTAAGTTGTGATTGTCATCAATAATTACATTTTTGGAAGCTTTAATGCTATAATTCACTTTTCATCTTTTCATTCTCACTCATACAAGCATCTAACTCTTTTTCAACTTCCTTAAGTTTGAAAGACAAATTCTTCCTTCTCTTACTTATGACTTCTAAACTTTCTACTAATTCATAATATGTTAAATCAACATCACTATCATTATAAGAATTAGGGTCATCATTGTCCATAGTGCTAAAGCACATATGGGACATCTCTTCTTTTGAATGTTCGCTTTTGATTCACTTGTGTCATCATAAGTTGAGGCTTTTAATGCGTTCTTCTTTTTTGGCCTCTTATTTTTATATTTTATCCAATACTTCTCATTATCTTTAATTTGAAAACATTATGACTTTATATGGTTGGGTTATCTACATTCAATGTAACTAATATCAGAGGATTTATGTTTTAAATCATTTTTACATTCCTTGAATTCCTTTCTTTTAGAGAATTTCTTCTTCAAGAACTTTTTGAATTTTATAGTGGGTAAGCCAATGTCTTCTTCTTTGCTTTCAATAATTGATTTCACTTGATTCTTCTTTTAAGGTTTTGAACATTAAATTATTTTTTCTTGAAAGCTTTTTCTCTAATTGTGTATCTTGGATCATCATTTTGTATATAAGGTGAGATCCAATAAGTTCCTCCAATAGTAGTGTTCTTAGATCCTTAGCTTCTTATATAACTGTCACTTTAGCTTCCCATTTCTAGGAAGTGACCTAAGCAAATTTTTTATTAATTCAATATTAGTATAGGTCTTTTCAAGACTTTTAAGAGCATTAATAATATTAATGAATATAATATACATGCTGGAAATGCTTTCATCATGATTAATTTGAAACAATTTATATTGATGTTCTAATATGCATCATTTGCTCTCTTTAACTTGATTTATGCCCTCATAATAAATTTCTAATGTATTCAAAATTTCATAATCTATTTAAACATAGAGACCCTATTAAATTCATTTTTTTCTTGAAATATAAAATAGGATTTTATGGCCCTACTATTATTCTCCTATCATACTTTTCCCATTCTTCCTTTAATTTTCATACTTTTTGTTATCTACAATTTTTGTAGGAATAAGGAGACCATTATAAACTATTTCTTATAAGTACAATCATTGCCACCATAGAAAGAATCTCATCCTAATTTTAAATAAACGTTGCCTTCAAAGGAAGGTGGTCTACTAGCGGTTTGTCTCTCTTGATTGAATGATGATGATGATGCTTCTAAATATGCCATTAAGCTCTTTTTCATAGGATTTCATTAGAAATACTAGCATAATAGACATGATATGATACCATTTGTTAGTCTCTAATGGCACCAAGGTGGTTAATTAAATGTTTATAAAATTTAACAATTTTTTTAAAAATATACTCAATTAACAATAATTAATATAAATGATTATGTGGTGACGCCTGTCGAATGCACTGTGAAATTTACCTAACTTTGCACACTAAAAATTTGTAAATGTGGTGAGTCTAGATCATATCCATAGGGAATGTTCGATTAACTCTTGCAATGACAATAATTGATGTTAAGGAAATAAAAAGAGAGTTTTGATTAGAGGCAATTAAGAAAATTTATCAAAAATAGAAAAAAATGATAAAAGTGATGAATATGTGTGAAACTCAATTCTCAGATCAATCTCAACCTATACACGATTAAACACATTTCATTGTTATAATGCTTTCACGACTCTCCTAGGACCTTTGATTGTGGACTAATAACATGTTTTGTTGATCCTGGTTTTCCTTTAAGTTGTGTTTGATTAAGATAAGCTCGTTAATCAAAGCAAATTATTGAATAACCTACAATATGCTCTTTAGATTTAACTGGGAAACCACATTACAAAATAGAAAATGGATCAATATAGGCAGTAACCTCACAAGCTCGGGTTATCTAACCTAAGTTACGTTGCCCATAATGATTCAAGGTCATTAGTGGCTACTAACTAATCT
This sequence comes from Erythroxylum panamense, assembly GCA_027123425.1. Classification (NCBI taxonomy): domain Eukaryota; kingdom Viridiplantae; phylum Streptophyta; class Magnoliopsida; order Malpighiales; family Erythroxylaceae; genus Erythroxylum; species Erythroxylum panamense. The sequence continues at coordinate 7,202,649 of JAOTIZ010000202.1, read as the reverse complement.
CAAAGACAATAATTAAAGATTATATTCAAGATTCTAGCAATGGTTTCATAATAAAATATCCAATGAGCGCATTAAGATCATCTTTACAATACATCAGTCAGTCAACATTGAACAATAATAACAATCTGCAAGGAGAGAGATTTAACATTTAACATTTAACAATGGAGAGGTATGCTAAATCATAACTGGGGGTCATTTTCACCTTCGAATTGGTGTCAGAAAGTCTAGCCCTCCATCAGAAATAGCTACTGTCATCTTTCTTTCTCCCGAAACTCATAAACATGAATAATGAATCGTTTTTACTGGCAACATAATGTATTTATAGAAAAAAAACTAGGTTTTTGGGTGAGCTGGCAAAAATTCATGGGCATGACTTATAGTGTCAAGGCCATGACTAGCCTCCATGGAATGCTCATGGCTGTGAAATATTGGTGTTACGCCCATGAATTTTTTTCATGGGGATGACATGAGTCTTACGGCCATAAATAATTTGTCACAGTCGTCAGATACATGTCATGGCCATGACTTTTCTATTCTTTATTCCTTTTGGCACTTTCTTTGTCTCCTTTTGCTCTAATCCTTCTCCTTCTTGCTCCATGAAGACTATTGGACCTCGAAATTTTTTTATTATTATTCGTTTATTTGTTTCATTATTTTTAAAATTTAGTCTTTAATTTGGTGGGCATAAATAGAGATTAGAAATTAGATGGAAAGATTATAATTAAACTCAAATTAATATGGTGTTAAATAAATTAAAGGAGCTAGAGACATAAAAGACAAAAGAAGGGGTAGAATTGGAAGAACCAAGTAAGTGAAGGGCAAAATGAGAAAAACAAGAATAAAAATGTATTTTGGCTTAGAAGAAGTAGAGAAGCATCATGAGAGGAGAGAGAAGAGACGAGAAAAATGTGAGAGAAAGAAAAATAAGATAAGAAAAATCGAAGAAGCTAGGTAACAAGGAGGAAAATCATGGGAAGAAGAGGAAATCAACTTGTTAGAGGTAAGTTTATCATCTTTCTTCTTGTTTAGATACAAAAAGGGGATTAAATAGAGAGTACGGATTGTGTTGGGAATTTGTTTATGGATGTTTTAATATTTTGACAATATCCTACTTTGTAGTTATCCAAATGGAGTGAGTTTTGATTTGGAGTAAACTAGAGACATAGGGATACAAATTGTCTAAAGCAATCAAGTTTTAATGCTATCTCTAAGAACCTCAATTTTTTGATGGAAATTAAGTACAAAATATTTTTTCATCATAAGAACGGTCCCAACATGTTTTGGGTATAACTTTTAGATTTTTGAACCAAATTTAATCATTTTGGTGTCATTAGAAACTTAAGACAATGGGGAACACTTTTATAGAAGAAAGTGTTATCAAATTTCTTTATTTACCTAATCAAAATGGTCATGGAAAATTTACCTGAAAGTTTAGAATCTAAAAGGTTTATAGTTCAATTTTAGCATTTTTGATTATTAAAGCCTTATGAATTTCCTTTGAATGTTGTTTGAATGAGAACTTGGTTTGTTATAGGAAACCAAGAAAACCCTATCCAAGAGCAAGAGGAAAGACAACATTGAAGCAAGATTGTCAAGCGAAATTAGGTGGGTAATATATTTATAGTTATTGTGTAATATGGGCAAATTGTCTTGCTTGTATGTTGGGTATTAAATTGCTTATTTTGAATTATGGAAATTGTTTAAAATGCATTGTGATTATGATCATGTTATGTCTTGAAAAATGTCATGGCATTTTGTATAAATAAAAAGAGGAAAAAGCATGATGAGCACGAAAAGTATGAATGTGTGTGAAGTGAGTTAAGCATTGAAATTTGATTGTGCTTGGGCAAGAGAGGAACGTTTCGTTAGTCACGTGCACATTAACCTATAACCTTCTCTTGGCTGCCTGCTTGAGGCCACGAGATTATGAAAAATTGGACTCATTTTGTTCACAGTGTAAACTTTGGTTTATCTGTTTCGTTCTACGGAATTTTTGAGCCATTTGTTGTGCATTTCATCATTGATTTGTTAAGCATGATGCATAATTAAGTGTTATATTATGATGGATAATTACATGATATGTTCTAAGTGATGACATCTTATTAACTATGAGTTGTGGGTTTGAATTGTTGAGTATTGAATTGCTGGATATATATGTACATATGCTTGAATGTGTGACTCATTACCGGTGACTATAAATATATTAGCCACTGAGCTGTGTAGCTGACCCCACTATTCACTCCTCAGGTGTAGAACGAGAAGATCGTTGATCATTGCAAGGCATCAGAAACTTCAAGATAGTAAGAGACTTTTATACTAAGTTAGTGGCTATTTTTGGATAGTATAGGCATATCAACATTGAGCTTCCTTTGTATTTTGTTTCAAACTCTGATATGTAAGTGAACCTTGTATGAACTCTTTTGGATTTATTAATGGAATGAAGAATTGAAGTTTCTTTTAAGTATGTCTAGATTTATCTTGTGGTAAGTTTGGATGGTTAGAATTGAGTGTATGTGTGATTAGAATATTGGTATTGGTTATTGAATGTGATTTAAAATTTTGAGTTGGTGTTGTTTTTTGGGGTTTGGATTTGAAGGTTTTGCTATGGCGAACGTCTCAGAAGGGCATTTATAGATTGAATTTTGTGACTCAGCTATGGAAAGGCCTGACTCTTGCCACAACGAAACTCTTCCGAAGGGTTCTCTTGCTTAACCTCAGGAGTTCGCGGTAGCAAAGCTAAGAGTTCGTCAGGGCGAACTTTTCCCCAAGGGTCTGTAGAGATAACTCTATCAGTTCGTCACGGCGAACCTATACTGCTCCGTAGTGAACTCTCCTTTGCTACCATGCTGAGATTTCTTATAAATGCAATGCTTTCCACTTTTCGTTTGCACCACGCTCATGCGACCACCTTGAATGGTTACCTCGGGATTCATCATGAGACCTAGGGCAAACATCTTTTGGTATCAGAAATGATAGTTGGACTCCGAAAACAGGGCCCAACAAAGACATTAAGGCTAACAAAGGAAAAGAAAAGGCAATTAAAGCTCAAGGACATTTAATAAAGGAAAAATCATGTCAATAGGTAGGTTATCATTGCATGTGATAAAATAAGGTCTTGAATAGAAAATCAAAGCAAAGTCAAGATGTACATGTCATGAAGGTCACACATAAACAGAATACAATAAAACTGATATGGATGTGTCAGTCTAATAAGGCTCAAAATTTCATTAGCTTTTGTTTACCACTATTTACTATTCTTCTAAAGATAATGTATATTGACCAATCATCAGAGAAAAAGTGCATGTTAAAGTTGCCATAAAATGCTCTAGTCAGTTCACACTCTTATTACGACCATATAGTCTTAAAAGCAATAGAAAAAGAGAAAATGTTTGTTTATTTGTTTGATTTTGAAAACATTTAAGAAAACACATAAGCAACAATGAAGCTCAAAAACATGCATTAAACTAAGATCCCCACCCGTACACTTAAAACTTACATTGTCCCTAATGTAACATAAATGTAAGAAATGGAGAATTTAACAAAAATAGTAAATGCAAAAATGTAAACAAAAAGAAATTAACTTCCTTTAGGTTACCTCCCATGTTGGACCCCGCTTGCTTTTGGAGCCCAACTCTCTTGCGAAAATCATGAAACTCGAGCTTGCTTTGATACCACAATGGTTGGACCCCGTTCCCGAAGCCCAACATTCGGAGACACAAACCTTGAGCTTATTTTCCTAAAGGGTCATTTGCTGTCATTCCACAATAGTGGTGAGAGCACACTAAGCACACATCACAATCATAAGTTGACTTCTTCAAAGAAATTGTAGCTTTAAGTCTCTAATTTTCTTTGGAGCAAGAATCACCTCAATCGGAGTTCTACAAGTCAAGATATGCTTAAAATGCCTAAGTGTGCTCATGCTCCAAATATGCCCTCCTAACCTACCTCTCAACTTACTTTCATGAAAACTCTCTCAAATCAACTCCAAATGGTACCAATTTTTATGTAGAGAAAGCTATATGTATTAGGAATCTATTGGTCTAAGATTCACCTCAATTTGAGGTCGGATGAGGAAGTTATACCCAAACTAATAGACTATGTTCACACCCTAAATCATTTTGGACCTCTCTTGGAGCGATTGCCATAACTTTCAATCTAGAAGTCGGATTGAGTTCGTTGTTAAACCATTAGAAATAAGACATCTACACCTACAACTCTCATGAATACCACAAAATGATATTCGGCCTCCAACCATGTCAAAAATAACAATCTTTCCCGTGAATGTCCGTTAAACGGACATGCATCGAGCTTAGGAGGCCAAAATGACCTGAGAATGTCCGTTAAACGGACGTCCATGTCCGTTTAACGGATATAGACTGGCCCAAGGGTGTTTTTCCACCCGAGAAGGTCCGTTAAATGGACATCCATGTCCGTTTAACAGACATTGGGGCTCCCCAAAGCCTCCGATGCCTCTCCAAAGCCTCCAATCTTCAACCTAACATCATAAACACTTGCACACTTCCCAAATTCACTCAATATAAAGCCTAAACACTTCATAACAACTCAAACACCAAGTTCAATTTATAAAATTCCCAAATCTCAACTTAATTGGTTCATCAAAACCACAAATTTCAAACATTCATCAAGCTATCACAAACACCAACCATATATAGCCCTCTAACTTGTAACATTCATACCTTTCCATTCCAACACCCAAAAATCACAAACCTCATATCGTGGAAAGCTAGAAAGTTCTTCTCCAACTTTCAAGAAGAAGCTTTTTACCACTTCTACCCAGAAAAGCCCAGAATTCCCCTTTTTCATTCAGAACACAATCCTTCCCTTTTGAACATGTGAAAAGTAGCAATGCAAAGATTTGAAAAGCCATAAACAACCATAATGCATATGCATTTCATTACATCAAAATAAATGTTTTACAATGCTTTAGTGGGCATTTTAAGCCACTTACATCAAATCCAAAATACAAACTTAACAAAAGTAACATTTTGCCAAAATGCATCTAAAGCATTGTTTTACAAATTCAACTTCCAAAAGAACAAAAGAACAAAAGTGCAATGTGGAGTGATGCCTTGGCGCTCATCTCGATCACTCGCTAACTTGCTCATCACCTGTGGGTTGGAAGGTGAGGGGGGGTGAGCTTACGCTCGTGGATAACACGTTTATATCCGGTAATAAGCCAAAAACTAGCAAAACATTCATGATTATAGCAATTTCTTAACTTTGTTAAACCAACATCACAATTCTCACAAGTTAAGCATTTTTCAAGCTTGTCAACACATGCAAACACACAAACACATCACAAATGGCTTGGCAAGTCCATAAACATGACGAACTACACAATTCCATAAAATGGCCTTGTGTAGTCGTAAACTTGAGGGAGTCCTAAAAG
>JAOTIZ010000202.1:7145904-7172945 GCA_027123425.1 Erythroxylum panamense | reverse complement strand
AGCTCCAGAGGGACTTTTCCTGCCGTGTAGATCGTGTTGGCAAGAGAAGTCATGGCTCACAGGTCGGTCAGCTGGGACTTTTGGGATGACCTAGATAGAGCTGATGTATTTTCCCTGTTTATGTAGCATGTTGTACTAGGTTTTTTGGAGTGATGTACAGACAGTAATCGCTGATAGATGTATAAACTTCTGATTTTGATGAAATGAAATGAGGAACAATTTGGTTCAAACAGTTTGTGATTTTATACTGATGTTTTATTATTATGATGCCATGTTAAGTATAGTAGTGATTGTTCATAGCTCACCCTTATCGTAAGATATGTATCGGAATGACCTACGGGCGTCCCAGTCTGTACCCTACGGTAAGGGGGCGCTACACAGATATTTCAATTGCATGCTGTAGAAAGGGACTTGGTTAATGATCAATTATTGCATCAATGTATAGGCCTGATATATGAGTTTATCGTAATAAAAGTTTTCTTATTAATGGTTGTAGGTTTAACACAAAGGAAAGAGATTTGCAGTTAAAATCACAAAATAACGGCATTCTTGTGAAAGGGAATGAGAATATAGGTAACTTGGATTATTTTGGTGTATTAACAAATATTATACAATTAAATTTTCTGGGGAAATAATGTTACTTTATTTAAGGCTAACTTATAGGATATGTATCATAAAGGTGGATATAAAGTTGACAAATTTGGGTTTCCTATGACCAATATTACAAGCAAGTAGAAGACCAATAAACCATATGTTTTAGCTTCACAAGTTGAGCAAGTTTATTATGTAAGAGACTTTAAAGAGCCTAATTGGCAAGTTGTTGTGAAGACAAAACCGCATGATTTGTATGATTTACCTGATGAAGATGTAGATGAGCCATGCCAAGAAAATGAAGAGTTTGGTTTTTACGTTTAATGGAGTTAATTTATAGAAGGGTGATGATATGATATCATTGAATAGATTTGATTTAGCCGCAACAACTATTGAAGGAAATCTTATAGATATTAATAGCACAGGTATTGAAGAAGATGATGAAACTGATTATGATGAGTTTACTTTTATTAATGATGACAAGATAAATTCAATAAGTGAAGATGAGGCTAATGAAGACGCGATGATAATTGAACATTTATTTTGGAATTAAATATGGATTTTAGATTGATTCAAACTTCGACTTGATACTTTAATATAATAATTTAATTTTTAAATCTCTTTAATTATGATATCTTTCTAGTGTAATATTAAATTTAATTATGTTTGCTAAAAATATATTGAAATGCTAAATTTTTTGTTACAATATTTACATAGGTTAATGTAAAAAAATAAATTTATATTGCTAATTTTTACATATTGCAATATTTTCAATAATAGTCATAACATTTTTGTCACAAAAATTAAAATATTTAAGTGTGAAAAATATTTTCAATGACAATAATTTTGAATAATTGATAGGTCTAAAATGCATCGTATTTTAGGGTATAGTTTGATATGTGTTTAGTCGTTTATTCGATTATTTAGTATGTGTTTAGGTTAGAATTATGTTAGTTTGTTAATTATTTGTATTTTAAGTATTTTATGGGTTAATACAAGACTTTGATGTGTTTGCTAGTGTTTCAGGGTCAATATCGAAGAATAGAGGATTTTCGGAAGACATTTGAGTCGAAACAACAGCTCACGATCATGGCTTGATAGTGCATGATCATAACAGAAAGGCTTAATATAGGCCACAATCGTGGCCTGCATCGGGTAGACACGCAGCCACTCTCAAACTTTGTGTTTCGACGAATTTTTTGGACCTTTTAGACCCCAAAAAACCCCTAGTTCAACCCTAAACACAAAAGAACATAAATAGAACAACTAGAAAAGAAAGAGAGAACTTTTGATCAGCCACCATGACAAGACCCTAAAGGAGAGAACTTTGAGAAATCGAGAAAGAGAAGAAGGAATAGAGAATAAGAAGATGACACAAACTCGGCGTGCTTCCCATAATAAGAAACTTTCTGAAGTCGTGACCTTCCATCATCCATTCAAGTTCTATTTCCTATGTATTTCAGTTTTATTTGATGGTAGAATTGGGATATATAGTTTGGTGATAGAATTGAATTGTTGATTGATGTTCCATACTCCCCTTTGGAATATTATTTTTGATTTAATGAAATTTGATTATTTTATGTGTTTATTGAATTAATTGTAGTTTAATTCTGCACTTCATTTCTCGATAATAAACTGAGAGGGTGAATCAAGAAAAAATGATTGAATTGGGCTAACAAGAGTTAGGTAATTTAATAAATTCAGAATTAAATCAGGTTGGTAAATCTTGTATAGAGAGATTATGTATAGGTTTCTAATTGTTTATTAGAGAACTTAAGAACTGATTAGATTTTGAATAGGTTATTAATTGAGAGATTACAACTTCCATTAATCTTATTAGAGTTTATGCTTTAGGGTTCAATTATAACTTGAGAGAGAGTAATCGACCATAGGATCATCTAGAACTATTAATTTTATTCATCGTAATTGGTTAGGTTAGCACTAAAGATAGATAATTTTTCCTTTCTCTCTTTTGGTTAACTCACTAGGTTGAATTTTAGGGTATACTATCATCGTTCAACAAATCAATCAGTTTCCATTATTTGTTATTCATTTTTAATCTGAAATTGTTAATTGTTGTTCATTGATTGTTTTCGTTAAATGTTATGTGTTAATTGTCTATTTTTGTTTTGTTATTTGATTTAGTTTGTTTGATTTATTTAGTTCTCGTGTTTAAATTCATTGTCTATTAAATGTCTGTTTAATAGTTTTCAACCTTAGATTCTAAAATTAGATTAACCTTTATTGTGAGATCGACACCTTAGGTACTACGGAAACGACCCATACGCTTGTAGAATATCGAGATTAAATATTAAAACTTACTCATATCCAAAAAACCACAATCAATAATATTAACCATAAGGGTCATTTTATTATTATGACAATATTTAATCAACTTTAATTAGTTGGGCTTATATTAGTGACTAGTTTTAGTCACAAAAGGATTAAAATTTATGACAAAAAGATTTCTCGTTACAATTATTTTAAAATTTGTCTAATGAAAAGATTTCTTGTCATTATCATTTTAAATAATAGTGACCATAGTCGTTCATATGCTACTGTGATGATATATTATTGCCACTAATTATTTTTTCTTTTATTGATGACAATTGTCGTCATAAAAATATATCAAGTAAGTGACAAACAATTTTCTTGTCACAATAATGAATAATAATAGTGACAATAATTTATTTTGTCATAATTACATCTCATTCTTGCTAAAATGGTGTAGTCACTAAATATTTAATACTATTAGTGACAACTTAAGAGTGACAAAGCTATTATTGATAGTAATAACATATTAATAGTGACAATACAATTGTGAAAGACTTATTAGTGTTACAATTATTATACCATTAGTGACTACGTAACAATTTATCACAAATAATGAAAGTAATAGTGACTTACAAATTTTTTGTCACAATAACTATCATATTTGTGATGAAATATTTTAATGTCACAAAAGAATTGTCATTAAATGTCTTAATTCTTATAGTTGATGTATAAGTATATGCCCATAGTAGACAAATTGAACCTAAAAGAAGGAATGATTCAATGACGCTATGATTGTTGATGTATATCCTCCATACATTGATAGTGTAGAAATCATTAGGAGAGCATGAAAAAGATACAATTTAAGCTTAGGACTAAGCCTTAACAAAGTTTCTGGGGCAGTTTTTGTAAGAAATAAAAGATCAATGGAAATCAGTTGCGCCATAGCTAAGGCCACTGTCTTCAAAACAATTTCAGCCAGACGTTGATGCAATCCAGATGCCAGTTGCTCCCCAAGGTTATCATAACGATCCCTTGCATATGTGCACTAGTGGGCAAGAGAACGAAAGATTCACAGAAGATGCTCAAGGAGTAAGAATGCAAAAAAGAAGGTCTGCAGTTTTCAGACCACTCGACAAAGAAGAAACTCTTAGTATATGTAATCCAATAAGAGAATAATCGAAGCATAATATCAGGAGAGGATCAAGCAGTTGTAACAATTGAGAAGTTAAAAAAAATCAAAGAGTCTAATTTTAATAAATCTGCACATGGGGAGTCAAGAAGGCAACGCACGCATGTGAGTGGTCTACCCAGCTTTAACACTCCACCAAAAGACCCAAGCCAAACAACTCAGACAAGTAGGGAAAACTAATAACAATATAAAGAAGTGCAAGGCCCCTTACCCAACCAATGTGGGGAAGAAGGGGAAGGAACCAATAAAGAGAAAGACATAGAAGCTTTCATTATCTAATAGTTGCAATAGTTGGGTTGTCTTGTTGAAGTGGAGATGATCCTCAATGACTTAGGGTACCTTATTAAGTTGAGAAGTTCTGTAACAACTAGTTCTTCTTAACTATGGAACACCATCCCCATTATTCCCTTCTAAGATCTGATTAATTTACTGTCTATGTCATTAAATTTCTAACAATTTCCTCCTTACCCATGTACTCATCTTCAGGCTCATATAGTGTCACACATACAAATTTGTTTCCTTAAATTGTCCTTCAACTCCAATCTAGTGCTCCAAGTTTCAACCCAACTCTCACCACCCTCCCAATTACAGTTACTTGATAGTTCCTTGAAGAAAAACAATAGTTTGAATGCTTTCAAGAGATTAGTAATCATATTTTATATGTCCTAATGAGAAGATTCCTTGAGGTGCAATTACAAATCGTAGAAAAAGACTTCTAAAAAAGCAAACTTGCATGTGGTTTTAGAGCCACCTTGTAAAATAACTCACAGATACTCATGCAAATATAGAACTATGTACCATAAGTGTATATCAGATCGTTAATTAATGTGTTAGAAAAATTCTAACCTTTAGGGTTTTCGACATATAGGAGAGGATGGAACATGTCTTGGGAACCCTCTACTTGATTAAAAATCAGAATTTATCCAAAAAATTGTAAAAGTTACCTAGAATCATAAAGTTACCATGAATTAATTAGAATGCAAAACAAACATCTAGACTCATAGATTCAAAATATATAACAGATATCAATTCAAAATCATAAAAAATATATAAAATTGTGTCAAAGGTAACACAAATTTTCTTGTCGTCATTTAAAAGCCTCTACCTCCATTTCAAATGCCCAAATGGGTATGTAATTAAAAGGAGTTTAATTTATTATTACTTGAAGGGGTGTAAGAAACTCTAACTTGTCAAGTGTATTAATGATGCTTTAATTTTGGAAAAATACCATCTTAAAAGAATTGGAGAAAACTAACGGAAATAAGATAAGAGAACTTGTCAATTGAACAAAATTACAAAAATTGAAATATAATCAAAGACAATAACAATGAAAAAGTCGAAATATATTAGAAAACAAAGACTTTGTGGCAAAGAAAACGTCTTTTTGGTTGAATGAATATTAGTTATGGTATATAAAATCGATCAATTTATCATTTAGCCAGACAATTTTGGTATGTAAAAGATTTCAAAAGGAGACTAAATAAGAGAGCTGATCAGTTCGTAATAATATCAATTGAACTAGCCAAATCGATTCGAATTTAATAACATTAGTATAATGTACTTTTAAAATTTAACTTTTTATTGTTTTTAAGGAATTTTATTCTCAAACTATTAAGAAAAATAATAGGTGATTTAAGTCTAGATCACCTACGGCTGAGTTTGGCCTAAAACAAATTTTCAACTTAGACCTTGATTAAGTCTAGATTGTTTAATGCAAAATCGAGTCTAACAGGATTTTAGGCGGCCTGAACCCATCTATACCTAAAAAGAAACTACAAAGGAAAGCTACTATTAGTTTATAGTCGCCTCGCTTATAATTTGTTTCTTGTTAAAATTAACAATAATTAATAGCAAAGAAATGGTACAAGGTTGTTCAATCTATTTATGGTGAAAATTAACAACATTAACTTTCAAGATATGGTGATGAAGCGATTTTGTGCAATCGAAAAAAGGAGAAATCAATGACTAGAAAAAGTGAAGGGAAGACATGAAAGAAGTAACAACAATGAAGAGATCGAACAAAAAGACAAAGATGTAATGAGTAACCAACTAAAAACAGGAGAGGCATGAAAAATCAAATTTCATAGAAAAAATGAAGAGACATATGGGAGAATGGAGAGAAACTAAAAATGCTAACTTAGAAGTTCCATGAATAAACAATAGAAAAAGAGAATAAACCATAAAAAGCAGAGATTATAAGAGAATGATCTTTACTTCATCATCTCTTTACCAATACCTTAAACTCAAGTCATAAACAAGAATACATAGATGCTTTCTTTCAACTGTAATGTGCTTTACAATTTTGTTATTTCTCCTAATAACAATAACTCAACTTTTTCAATAACAAATGTTTGCTTCTTCAAATGGGCCTTTAGGATTCCTTTCTCAATTAGCCATAGTAGTCAATGTCTTGTTTTCTTGTCTCTTTTCTTTAGGTTTCTTGTTTGGATTGATTACGACCTTAGCCATCTCGCTTCCTGGTTTACAAAGAGATGCATTAGTTAGGTTTCAAGTTAAATTAGGTTTAATATATCAACTCCGTGCCCAACTTGAAACTTGAAATTTGATTTTTTTAAAGACGAATATAACCTAAAATTCAATTAATTCAAACTTTTCCCTCACTTTAATTGAGTTAAACTAATTCTAATCCAATTCTTTTTATCATCCCTACAAACCATGAAATGAGAAATTATATACAAGTTTATAGAATAAATGGAAAATATTTTTATTACAAATTATACGAGATATTATATATCTCTTTCACATTGTCCATCCATTTGTCATTATTGCACCTAAATTACCAATATTACACTTGTGTTCAATATAATATTTATTAGAAAAATTAAAATTGATATAATTATTTTTCTTCCAAACAACCGTAGGTCATCCTGAAAGTTGACTATGTAAAACTTCTAATATATCTTAAAATTCCAAGTGCAACATCCAAATGAATCTTCTTGAAATTTGCATGACTTGACTTACCATGCCCACAATGCATGATATGTTAGGTCGTGTTAAAACTAGGTAGGTTAAACTACCCATTAATTGTCTAGACATTATAGCATCCTTCAATTCCTCTCCTTCTATATAGCATAACTTAGAATTAACTTCCCGAGGTGTTGAAATTGGCTTACAATTCAATAAGACATGTTTCTCAAGTAGATCTTGAGCATACTTTTGTTGGCATATAAATAACTCATCTTTGGTTATGTCAATTTTAAGTCCTAAGAAGTGTTTTAACTCTCTAAGTTCTTTTATTTGGAAGCATATAGACAAATTATCTCTTATTCGATGAACCTCCTCTTTGTTGCTCCTTATGATAATAAGGTTATTTATATAAACTAGCACTATAGCTATCTTATTCTTCCAAACTTTCACAAACAAACTTCAGTCTATTAGTCCCATTGAATATCCGCAACAAAAATTCTATTATCTTACCATATCATGCTCTTAGTGCTTGTTTGAATTCATATAGATATTTCTTCAATTTTCATACATAATTTAGTTGAGCCTTGCTCTCGAAACCCTTCAATTGTTTATTTATATTTTTTGATCTACTTACGTAAATGCATTCTTAACATTCATCTACCAAAATCTCTAAGATTTGTTAGCTGTCAGAGCTAACAAAACATGTACTGTAGTGATCTTGATACTAAACTAATGTCTCCTTATAACTAACATTGTATTTTTATGAAAAAACCTCTAGCCATTAAATGGGCCTTGTGTCTCTCCACCAATCCATCAAATCGAGTCTTCACTTTGTATACCCATTTACATGAGATGGTTTGTACTTTGGTAAGTGGTATTAACTGCCAAGTTTCATTTTGTTTTAATTCCTTGATTTCTTCTTCTATTACGTGTCTCCATTCTTTTATTTGGACTACCTCTTCATACATAATTGTCTCTTTTACAACATTATCTTTTAACAACGATGCATTCATATATTTAGGATTTAGCTTACAAATCCTTGAAGATCTTCTTAGTCATAACTAGGAATTTCCATCCTCCAATTCTTCTATGTAATATGGCCTCTCTTCTTCTGGAGACCTAATATGTATTCTAATCCGCCACATATTCTTCCTTGTATTTGGTGGTATTGCTTTAGCTTGATTAAGTGATGACTCAACACTAATGACTTCTTTTTGTGATGGATGTAATTCTTTAGCTTCTGTTTATACATTATGTTTATACTTGATCCTCAACATAACCAAAAACTTAAGAACAACTTATATATTGTTTTGTACTCTATAGTTTCTCATATGGAATAATAAACCTGCTTGAGTTAGCTTGTTAATTATATACACAGTAATTTTCATACAATCTACCCGAAATCATGGTGGAATATTTTTAGCATAACATACTCCGACATGCCTTTACTAAGTGTCAATTCTTTCTTTTTGTAGCTCCATTTTGTTGCAAAGTATTTTGGCAATTTAACTGTCATTATATTCTGCACTCATGAAGATACTGAATGAATTCCTCCAAAGCATATTCTCCCCTACTATTAGTGCTTAGGCAACAAATATTGTATCTTATTTCTTCTTAATGTTCTCCTTAAATTCCTTAAACTCTGTTAAAGCTTCTAATTTCTCCTTCATAAGTTTGTCCATATCTACCTCGACAAATCATCAATAAATCTAATCATATACCAATTTTTACTGATTGATAACTACTTCATTGATCCCAAAAATCTAAGGACACTAACTCCAATAGTTCTTATGCTTTGTATTTAGATTCTTCATGGAGTAGCTTGTGAGGTTTACTATACTAACATCTAGTACAAATTATGATTTCTCATATCTCTAAAGTTGGTAAGCCCCTAACCATGGATTTTTTCATTATTACCTTCAAATGATTATAGACCACATGCTTAAGCTTTACATGCCATAAATCTATTGCCTCATTTTTTCTAGTCTTCTCCATATATGTCTCTTATGCTAACATGATATAAACAAACTTGAGTCGAATTCCTTCCATGAGTGGTGGAATAGTAGGCCTCAAACCTTGATATAGATTTACATGTTTAGGCCTTAACAATATATAATTGCCTAAAGATGTTAATTATAACACTAATAATAAATTATTTTTCATCTCAGGTACATGGTAAACATGGTCCACTTGCACTTAATATGGACAAGAACAAGGGAAAATAACTATCTTGCCAATATGGGCAATTGACAACCTAGAGGTATTTGATGACACCACGACATGTTCTCCTTTGTACTCCGAAATGTTTAGGAGTTTTTCTTTGTTCCTAGTTATATGGTTAGAGCAACTAGAGTCAATAATTCAGTCACCATCATAATTAACTGTATCATTCATAAAGTACGCTAATACATATTTATATTTTTCTTCAACAAATTTCTGGGCTTCATTATTTTTCTATTACACCTCTATTTACATTATTTAGATGAATTTTGAAACATTTAACTCTATTAATTTTGTCTTATGCTTATTTGATGATTTGATATCCATTTTGTGTGATTTTCTGAATCCTAGAAAACTAACTTATGTGAATTGGGACTTGTATGTACTATATAAGGTCAATAAACCTTATAATTCTTCTATAAAACTAGACTCTTCTATAGCAAATAAGGCATGACAATTCCATTCTTCTTCACTTTCACTTTATGTGAATATGACGTCATTTCCTTCTGGGTCCAATAGTATCAAGTAAAATGGCCTTTTCTTTCACACTTGTAGCGGTATTTTTTTATGACGATATTTCTTTTCTTCTTTGTCATCCCTATTTTAGGGGCATTTAACTCCCCTTCGCTGTGAACCTAACCTTATTGTCTTTTTGTCGACCCTTCTCATTTGCCGTTGAATCTTGTAACTTTCTTGTCTTTTCAAGACACACTATTTTTAGTGAAGAAAACCTTGTCCTCTGTATTTATTGAACTTTGGACATTTGCTTGTTCAAAGCTTCTCGATTGGTCAAGATATTCTCTAACTTCATTAAAGTTAGTTCCTTATAGTAGGCTCAAATAGCTATAAATTATTCCATTATAATTGAGATTTAATCCGTAAATAATAATTCTTCGCTTACACGCCTCACTAATTGCATTTTTTGAATCTAGTGTTGCAAATTTCATTGTAAATAGATTTTATTTTGGTGAAATACTAATTCAAATTTATGTCTCCTTGATTGACAAACTTGAGCTCATTTTCTAAATTCTAATAGGTGTAACTTTGCACTCCTTCTCGTGAAAGTATAGCTAGAGTATCCCAAGACTCCTTTGGTGTCGTTGAGTCCCTAATCTGCTATAAAAGTTCATCTTCTACAATTGCAGATAACACGTACATAATATTTCTAGCTCTAATCTTCCATTTTCTATAATCTTTTGTATTTGTTGATACGCTTATCTCTTCACCACAAACAATGTTCCATAAATCTTTTTCATTTATTGCTGTCATAGTTATTGTTATTGAGCTTCTTGATCAAACTACTTGAGGATGCGAGATCTGCTATGACACCCTTGTAGTGCCCTACACTTTCACCAAATTTATCTCGATCCCATATCAAGAATTTTCATGGTTTGTGATTGTATTTCGATAGAATCTCCTCATATCATGATCCCAGATCGTGTCCTTGAAAACACAAACTCACTAACGCCTTTGTATTTAACATACTCTAGTACCAAATGTAGAACAAAGTGGTAGGTAAAAGAAAATTATACTAATTAATATTCTCAAAAGATGATAATATGAACTTCTTTGGTAAATAACTTATCAGCCATTTTTGGAAAGGTTTTAAATATTTGATTATGTGTAATAAGCTAATTAGATTAGCAGATTGACATCAATCCGCTGGTTTTGAAAATGCTACTATGCGGAGTGTTTTGAAGTTAAATGACTAAAAGATTATTATATCTAAAAGTTATCACAAATTATTCAAAGAGATAGAGATAGAGATAGAGATAGGTAGAGATAAAGATGGAGATAGAGAGATAAATTTGTCTTAATTTATACAACTTTTAAAAAGTTAGTGATTGAATTAAAATATTTAATATTAAATTAAAATTTTCAAAAAAATTGAAAACTTTTAAATTTGTTATCCCTAATTATATTATATAATTACTTTTGTATAGATATGATATTTAAGCCCCTTTTGATATCAATACTTAGTATATAATATTATTATCACTTGTATATTATGTGTAATTCAATTCAATTTCATCTAAAATTAATTATTTTTATCTAAGTTTAAATTTTAAGAGATTAATATAAATATTTTTAAAATAATTTTAATTAAATTTAATGTATTAAAAATATAGTTTCAAATTTAAAATTTTTAAAAATTAAAATTAAAATAACAAAAAATGTATATTTCTTTAAATTAGAAATTAAATTGATATCATTTTTACATACACAATTTCATATTAAGCTCATTTGTGCTGCACAAGAGGAAAAACTCCTAGTGTGATCTAAGCAAACTCATTCTCAAGCTTATTTTTAGTGACATTTTAGTGATCACTCAAATTCTTCAATTGCCCTTGCCAATTCAAGAGGGTTGATAAGTTTTTAATTGAACTCATTCATCATTAAGAAGTTGTATTGAGAGAGTTTTCGATATTCTTAAGGTTCAATGCTTCTATTAAAGAAAATGATAGTGTTGACTTGTTTTGCTCTTTTTAAATTCTTATGAGAATATTCAAAGAAATACTAAGATATAAATAACTATATTCATATCCTTATAAAAAAAAATTTAAAGTCATACCCACATAAGTCATTTTTACACATAAGCAGCTAATATTAAATAATTAATTTTATTAAACATCTTTAAATAAACAATTGATATTATCTACTGGTCAAATCAACTATATTAATCTGATATTAGTTGATAGAATTAGCTAACAATAATTGCCAAACAGGCCAATGTATAATGAAATGCCAAGCTTCTTTTTACTATCTCTCTCTTCCTTTATATTATTTGTTCCTCTCAATTCTACACTCATTAGCATCTAACTTTTCTACTCTATTCTACAACATAACACAAGAAGTCCTATTTAGAACTGTCTTACTGTAAAATATTATAGACCTTTTTATCATCATTAATTTCTTTATAGCCATTAATTAATTTTTCAAGACATTTCTCCATTCTGCCTTACGCTCATACACGTAGATATTTTCTTCACTTCCATGAAATTTCTTTAGTTCTAGCGTGATGTAAGTCGGTGAGTATTTAACAATTAAGAACAATTTGTATCCTAAGTTCTATTTTATATTATCTTTCTTACAGTAGAATATATTCAAGTATTGGAATATCTGATCTTTACCATCTCTACTTGCAAGTTCCCGAGTCATGCCAGAATTTTTAAACGGGTACTGTAATAAACACAAGTAACATCAAAGCATTGCTTCCACAGCCAAATCTTTACGCTCATTGATTTTGCTTTGGTCATTTGTAACTATATTCTTTTTATGGTTGCCCATTTGTAGAACCGGTTTTGGTTAAACAAAATGGTACTTACATGTTACCTATTTTAGATTTCAGTTAAGAACTGTTGCTTAAAATATTCATTCAGCATAAATTCACACATTTGTATAGTATTCAGAAACTTACCAGGACATGTAAGAGAAAATGCCACTTGCCCCTGGAACTAAATATTACAACCTTGTGACTTGGACTTGAATTAATTGTGCATCTTACAGTTACAGACAAGTCTCTATACTCGACAGCTTCTTGCCTTGGAAATATACAATATTATAACTTGGACTTCACTTTCTCAATAAGCTCTCTTCTTAGGATTTTACCTGAAGCCGATTTAGGGACGCTGTTTATGAATGTCACTTTGCGCAATTTTTTGAAAGGTGCAACCTGCAACATTAAATATTGGTTAAAGACGCATTCAAGTAGAAGCTCCTGACCTGTTCCTCGGTGTTCAACCTTGGAAATTCTACAATGCAGAACGCCACATTGCTTCAAAGTAAAAGTACACTAAATGCTTCAACTAACAAACAGTGAATTGGTTGCATACATTAACCAAAAAAAAAAAGACAATAAAATAAAAGATATACGCGATTTTATGCTCACGGCACAAAATGGATCATTACTAGACCACTCCAGGAGGATATGTTTGAAATTGAAAGCAGATGAAACAACCGAATAATCAAGAAGGAAAAAACAAGCCAATGACAAAGTCCTCCACTGACCCTGAGAATTCAGATTATCATGGAATCTCGCAGATTACCCTTAAAGCATCATTTACCTGATCAGCAATGAACTTCTTTACATCTTCTTCAGTAAGAGAACTTTGAGGTGAGCGCACAACATATGCTACTGGGACCTCACCAGCCTCAGCATCTGGAAATCTACAAGTTGCGTCACCAAAATATTATTGGAATGAACTTGTGACAGGATTTATTATTGTTTATTTGTTGTAACTTGTGTACTGTATCCAGCAAGTACAAAACCACACGTATAGAACTTACGGGATGACAACAGAGTCCAGTATTTCAGGATGAGAAATAAGCAGCCCTTCTAGCTCAGCTGGTGCAACCTATTAAAAATTAACAGGTAACAAAATCATAAATACAGTTTCCATCCAGCCCCGATTCAGTGAAGCAAATTAGTTTTTTCTTTTTCAAAATGACTAAACTATCGTCAGTTTGCTCTGGTGTTTATGCGTGGAATAGACTTGCCTGAAAACCTTTATACTTGATCAGTTCTTTAATTCGATCAACAACAAACAGCTGTCCATTCTCATCAAAATAACCCAGATCTCCTGTATGCACCCAACCCTTCTTATCAATGGTCTGCTTTGTGGCCTGTGGATTGTTGAGATAACCTGCCAATGAATTTCGAATCTCAAAACGTAGTGATGTCAAATGAATACCTAGTATGGAGTGGAAATAAATAATGGTAAGAAAACTGTAACGTAACTAAGAGACTTTAGAGCTTTATGCAAAACCTTCATTTGGAATGAGATTCAAGCTGACTGCTAATACACACAACAGGGTAATGTTAATATTTATTTAGGGGGCCACTGAATATACATGAGATCTTAGAAGTTAGATTACATTCATACATAGCCTGGTTTCATTTGAATCTTAACCTTAGCTTTCTTACGTTGTTTTAAAAACCATTTATACGTACCTCTGTAATGCCTGACAAAGGTCTGATACTCCTACTGATATTTGAAGGCAATTAACAAGGGCATAGAAGAATTTTCAAACTTTTTCCAGAGGAAATTAAAGAGTGAAAAGGGAAAAATTAGGATTAAAGAACTTTAGGAAACAGCCACAGAGTCTCCAATATGAAAAGAGGAACGTGGTTTAGCAAAAACCCATGAGAAGTGATAAGAAACATGACTTCATGACCTTGGAAGCCAGCATATAAGAGATAAGACGAAGTAGAAGTCAATTCTCCACAAATATATAATTGTGTTAATCAAGTAATTAAACAGGATGATTACTGTATAACAGGGATGTCTATCCAAATTTTCAATCAAAATTTCAAAGTAAAACTGGACAATGAGATTCATTATTAAGCTCTTTTTCGTAAAGGCAAATAATAGTTGTCCAATATCATGTTTTATAAAAGCTTATTCAGAACTGCAGCTTCACATTAACAAATTGTAAGTTTAGGGTAAGGGATGGCGAAGACATTGGGTGGTGGTTTGATAATTGGACTGATTTCGGTCCTCATTGGATGTGTAATGACTTATAAGTGTTAAGAAATAGGATTCCTAGGGAGGCTAAAGTTGCATGGTTCATACAGGAGAGGGATAGGATCCGAAATCTTAGGCATTTTCAATTGCTAGAATACTACTTACCTAAGTTGCCTACTGTACGAAGGAAGGATAAGGTGATATGGACTGCACATGCCGCGGGATATTCAATAATAAATCGGCTCATAATTTACTGGTGGCACCAATGGAGTTAGTCCCATGGGCTGAAACCGTATGGAAGCAGGTATTGAGTCCCAAATCTGCCATTTTCTTGTGGTTAGTTATAAAGAACAGATTGAGAATTAAAAACCGTTGATTTGGGAGTTACGATCCACTATGCGTCTTATGTAAGCAAGTAAATGGGAGTAGAAATCATCTGTTCTTTGAGTGTGGATATAGCAAATTGGTGTGGAGCAAAATTTTGAACATGGTTAGACTTCCAAGATTCTCCTTTAATTGGTATGAAACACTGAACTCTTATCATTCGGTATTCCAACTCTAGTCAAAGGGATGGACTTATCATCAAGACTTCCTTCCAGATGGTGATCTATTATATATGGAAGGACAGAAATAGAAGAATTTACAAAAATGAGGAGCAGGAAAAATATAAACTTGCCGAGGCAATTTTCAGCTTGATTAGAGAGACTATAATAGCCAAAGGGAAGCAAGACAACATTAGCCAAGAACTTAGAGCGATATGGTTAATCTGATTTTTGTTTTGTAATTTGCTCTACGTTCTGTGTAGTGTAGTTTCTTACTGCTTGTAGGATCCTTGAGGAGGATTGTGTATAAGTTTCTATATATTTCCTTTTTAAATTTCAAAAAAAAAAATTGTAAGTATTCTTACCTAGCATCATATTGGGTCCTCGGACCCATATTTCCCCCAATTGATTAGGAGGAAGAGGCTTCAAATTGTCTACACTAACTACTTGTGATTCCACTCCTGCAGCAAGCGTTCCAGCTGATCCAGTATGTCGAGTACCCACCCTGTGATTCTCCATTGAGATGATGCCACTAGTTTCAGTCATACCATAACCCTGAAAGCACAGAGACTTACATCAAGATGAGTGTCATGTTTTAGTGTTTCTTTTTTCTTTTTGGTTTGTCTTTCTGTTTGTTGGGACAACGGGAAACAGCAGAATCTTTTGAATCCTGACTATCAATACTATGGTATGTATTTCTGTAATCTGAACAAGCATTGGTAGGAAAACTAAAAACATGTTTCCATTTCTTTTCTCCTTCGTCATTTCTCTAAGCACCAGCCAACTGTAGCAGTGCTCATGGATTATTTTAACATTAGTTTGTTCCTTCATAGAGGTTCATCATTGCTGTTAGTGAGCTTAATGGAAAATCAAAGTGTATCCATGAGGAATAACCATTGACATATGAACTTAAACTATATCAAGATTATTTTAAACTACTGTATGTATGGCTTGGCAGAAAAAGTCCAAATTAATCATTATGGATAAAATTTTTGCTTCGTCTGAAAATAGAAGTTGGTTTAGGGAAAACTAAGCTTGACCTAATATCTAGATGCGAACATGGTATTCAGAGGAACAGAATTCTAACCTTCTTTCCTCAAAGGAACCAAACCTTCGGCTACCTTCAAAAACAGTAGGTGTGAAATATAACAATTTAAGAAAGGTCCGTAATCATTTTAATGTACAAAGCTCGCTCATGGTGCAGATCTATGCAATATATTACGTGTCGTGATGCTAGACCTGAAAGGCCAACATTTTAGATGCAGGAGAACAGGCTGTCTTATGTGGAAACAGCATATTTAGAAGCAAGCAACCTTCAAAGGGTAGATAGCACAGAGTATCAAAAATATGTAAAGCCTGAATCATTCTATGAAGAATTGCAATAGGTTGTTGCTAATTACCTGCGCAACTGCAGCATGAGGAAAATTCTTAGCACATTCTTCCATCAAATCTTTTCCCAGAGGAGCTGCACCAGAGCCAATATGTTGTAATGAAGAAAGGTCGTACTTTTTCAGGACAGAAATATGTTTAGCTAAAGCCAGGATTACGGGAGGCACAACCCACAAATGAGTCACTCTATACTTCTCCACAGCCCTCAAAATCATCTCAAAATCAAACTTTCCCATGGATACAATCGCATTGCCCTTTTGCAACTGCGAACAAGTAATCACTGCCAATCCAAACACGTGAAACATGGGCAAGAAACAGAGAAATACGTGGTGCATTTCACCAGCCATTTCTTGGTCCATAGTGACCATCAGTGATGCAGCTATGAAATTCCCATGAGTCAATATCACTCCCTTACTGGTCCCAGTCGTTCCTGAAGAATACAGAAGGGCTGCTACATCAGTTTGCTTTATACTAGTCACAGGGAATTCAGATTTAGACCCTCCCAACTCGACCAAATCGTGGAAACTTCTGATTCCTGAACTGGGTTTTGCAGAAGCAGACTCCTTGGGTCCTAGGAACACAGTTGGCAGATTAAAGTCTCTAATTTTGCTCCACAACTCTGGGATGGTGATGATCAACTTGGGATTTGAGTCCTTAATCTGCTTCGATAGTTCGGTGGTAGTATACAGAAAATTGGAGGTTGTTACAATAGCACCAATCGATACGATGGCCAAAAAACAGATAGGGTATTGATATGAATTAGGTGCAAAGATAAGGACCACATCACTCTTAGAGATACCCAGACGGCGTAAGCCATGAGCGACCTTGATAACATTGGATCTGAGCTGTGCAAAAGATAAGGAGATGGATAAATCTGCATCAAAAAGAGCTGGTTTTTGAGGGTATGAATTGGAGTTCCTAAACAAAAAGGAAACCATAGACAAATTGGGATCTTTAGGGACGACGAGGGTAGGTCTGAGAGACCTGTAAATGCCATCACGGCCATATCCAGATTTCTCCATTGCAACTTGAAAGTATAACCAGCTTAATGCAAAGACTTTGTATTGGATTGCGTGGTGGGTGAGTGTAGTCCTCTTTATATAGCGATCATAAGGAAAAAAAATCCAAAAGTTGTGACAGATTGTTATGGTTTAATTGTCCACAACGGTAATAACAGAGAGTTTATAAGCTTATGAGTTCTCTCATACTTTAAGCTAGCTTTTAGGGTTGGTTCTCTCATAAAACTTATAACAATTAGTATCAGAGACAGTTTTAGAATGGTGACCCATGGAGTGGTGGCCTGGGAGTGCCAGTCCTGACCAACATGGCCGTGACCAATAAGGTCATTGGTCCTTATGAAGGGACGAATGTTATGGTTTAATTGTCCCACATCGGTAATAAAAGAAACTGATGTGGAGTTTATAAGCTTATGAGCTCTCTCACCCTTTAAGCTAGCTTTTAGGGTTGGTTCTCTTATAAGACTTATAACACAGATCCAACTTTATAATTTAGCGACAGATCGAGAGGATCAACCAGTTAAAGGACTAGCAGTTAATGCAACGATAACTTCGATTAAAACACAACAAAATTACAATCTGTGAGTATAATTTTCCAATAGCAATGGTCGAATCAGTTTGGCCTTCACTGACAATTTTTTTGGGGAAAAAATGGTGTTGATTCTGCCTGATTCTGGTGAGGCTAGGCACTACCATTTGGATTCATGAGATTGGTTGTCTTTAACACGAGAATACCTGCAAAACAACACAAGGCACGCCGGGGGTTGATAGCCGATAGGCCCCTCCGACGCTTAAGTTAGTCTTTTTGTGAGGGTGGTGGTGGCTGTAAACAAAGAATATCAGGATTATAATGTCGTACATGTATTGTGGCAAAGTAGTACCTTATATATGGAATAAATGCTAGGTTTAGGTCTTTACGTAGATCTTTACGTATGTATGGGAGGTTCCCACCTGCAAATAGGCCATGGATGCATGGACCTAGGCCTGGACCTAGCACAGCCGACTTAACCATAAGCCCCCTACTCCTCGAATCTGATCAAGGAGAAGGGTCGAAGGAGTATATAAAGATATTGCAGCTCGTCTGTAGGACAGCTCGTGATAAGCCCAGCCGGTCAGACGTCAACGCGTGATGCATAACGGCTCGGGATAAGGCCGACCGATCGGGGTAGACATAACCGATCGATCGATCGTAGGTATCAGGTCGACCGATTGAACGTAGATGCCTAATCAAAGCATTGAACTTAATCATTACGTACAACGCGTGTCCTCCGGTAGGTTTTCAAATTTTGAAATAAGATGTCTTTGTAACTGCCATACAGCTGTCACACTCGTCCTTTCAACTGGTGCGTCGTATAGTTGTCAAAGATCGTGCGCGTCGTTTCAACTGCAGCGCCGCTTAGGATATCTGACAACCCTAATTCGTGCAGCTCAGATTTTACCACGTGGCTGAGTTCGGCTCGGATTTTCTCCATGTGTCAAGTGTTGGTTGGAATGTCCGTTCAACCAATCGTCTATAAATACCCAGGATCGGCAGACTACAGATTTTCTTCATTTGCACCTTCTTGCCTACAGTTTCCGGAGTTTTCTTTCAACCGCCGTTCAAATTCCCAACTTGAATCACCAACTAGGTACGTCCTTTTCCTCGCTTCTTCCTCTAAATTTTCTCTTTGTAAGCATGTCGTCAACTAGTCCTAGAAGTGAGGTTAGCCCTAGAGATGAAACCGCCGAGAGGGCCTCCCAACCAGTGGGGCCGCTTGAAGTAGTGGAGGTGCTGGGTGTGAGAGGTATTGAGGGAGTCACGGCGAGTGACCGGAAGGATGGGCTGGTCGTCGAGGAGCCACCGAAAGACGAATCAACGATGACCGTGGGGGAGTTGAATAGGTCGATTATTAGGAACAATATCCCTTTGTCCTGGGGACCTAGGCTGGCCTCCGAGAACGAACGGATCCACAGCAATTTGGGAGGGTATTTTGTCGTTTCTGACAGCTTCTTCTCAGTCGGTGGCATGAAGCTTCCGTATGCCCCGATCATTGACGAGGTGTGCGTTGCCTACCGATTGAGGCCGAGCCAAATTCCTCCGAATGGATGGAGGTTCATTAACGGTTTGGCCTTGCTGTGCCATCAGTTCGGCTGTCCACCTTCGGTCGGTATCCTACGCCATTTTTTAATAATGAACCAGAGTTCAAGCGCTAGGGCCGGGGTCCCTCATCTGTAGTATAGAGATGCTCGGTATCACCCGGTCAGAACGGCTTCAAAAATCCAAGCTTGGCGGACGAAGTACTTTTTCGTGAGGCCTCCGGTGCCAGCCGTGGAGATATCCTCTAGCCGAGCGGTGGAACGACGCGTCTAGCCTGGCTCTTACTAGAGAGAAGTGGGAGGTAGTCGATCGCATTAAGGGGCTCGGTCGGTATGGAAAAGGCGGTTCTTACAGGAGGAGTGCTTAGAGTTCGCTCGACTTTACCCTTCTATTGTAGAACTTCGTTGCTTTTTGCTTGACGGCTTCTGAACGAGCGACTGCCCTATCTCTATCTTCACTGAGAAGTACCAGTTCTGCCTTGCAGGCTTCGTCATTCCTTTCTTCTACGTAACCCGAAATTCTTTGATTGTGCAACACCACTTCTACTGGAACTAGGGCTTCTGCCCCAAAGGTCATCCTGAACGGTGTTTCCTCTGTGGCTCCATTTGGGGTAGTTTTGTATGCCCACAATACTTCATCTAGTTCATCTGCCTAAGTCTTTAGTTCGTCTAAGCGCTTCTTGAGGGTACTCATTATCTTTTTGTTGGTGCTCTCCGCAAGACCATTGCTTTGAGGGTGAGCTACTAAAGTCAATTGGAGCTTTATCTTTAGTCGCTCACAGAAATCTCTGAACTTGTCATTATCGAACTGTCGACCGTTGTCTGTAACCAACACCATAGGCATCCCGAAGCGACTTAATATGTTTCTTCTTACAAAATTTTCCATCTTCTGCTCAGTAATTGTAGCGACCGCTTCCGCTTCTACCCATTTGGTGAAGTATTCCACTGCTACTATCAAAAACTTCTTCTGCCCCGGACCAAGAGGGAAAGGTACTATTATATCCATTCCCCATTGAGCAAAGGGGATAGGATGGATCACGATTTTCATCCTCTTGGTCGGCTGGTGAGACAGGTTACTGTTTTTCTGGCAAACCTCACACCAATTGACTTTCTCCTGGCAATCTCTCTTCATTGTCGGCCAGTAATATCCCTGTCTAATCAATCTATGAGCCAACATTCTGCCCCCTACGTGATTTCTGCACATTCCTTCGTGGACTTCAGCCATTGCCTGCTCTGCCTCTTCTTCGCTCAAGCATCGTAATAGTGGCCAGTCATAAGATCGCTTATATAAGGTGCCATTAACGATTGCGTATTCGGCCTCCTTTACCCTTAGCTTCTTGGCCTCCAAGGCTTCTTCCGGCTGTGTTCCCTCGAGGAGGTACTGTCTGATCGGTTCCATCCAACTTGGTCGCTCGGCATTTGCGTAAAGGACTTCATTGGCTTTCTGAATGCTAGGCCGGTCTAACCGCTCGACCAAAATGTTATTTTTCGCATCTCGATCGGAAGCTATTTTGGAAAGCGCTTCTTTCCGAGCATTTTGCATCCTTTCTATCCTGCTAACCGAGTAGTCTTCAAAATTATTGAACTCTTGCTTCGCCAATTCCAAATATTTGACCATATTATTCCCTTTAGCCTCGTACTACCCCGTAACCTGACCGACCACTATTTGGATATCACTATACACCTTCAAATTTTTCACCCCCATCCACCCCCATCTCTCTTGCCAACTGAAGACCGACTATTAGCGCCTCGTATTCTGCCTTATTGTTGGATGCCTTAAAGTCTAATCTGAGAGTGTACTCCACCTTTTCTTCCTGGTGTGGGCTGATCAAGACCACTCCTGCCCCGCATCCCTCAGTATTAGAGGATCCATCAACAAATAAGCTCCAAGTATGATGTAGTTCATTCGAGGTAGGTTGACTCATTTCTGCTACAAAGTCCGCCAATACTTAGGCTTTGATTGTCGTTCGCGGCTTATAATGTATATCAAACTTCCCCAGTTCTACCGCCCATTTTACTAGCCGCCCAGAGGTTTCAGGCTTCTGAAGGCACTGTCTGAGGGGTTGGTCGGTCCATACCTCGATGGTGTGACTTTGGAGGTAGGGCCTGAGTTTCCGCGCTGCGGTTATCAATGAAAGGGCCAGCTTTTCAATAGGTGCATACCGCGTCTTTGGTCCATTCAGTACTTTACTGACATAGTAGATCGGGAATTGTTCACTACCGTCCGATCGGACTAGAACTGCACTGATCGCCCCCTCTGTGACTGCCAGATAAGTAATCAGACTCTCCCCCTCAACGGGGCTCTGCAAAATGGGTGGACTAGTCAGATACTGCTTCAAGTGTTGAAATGTTCTTTCGCATTCATCCGGCCATTGGAACTGGGTCACATCCGCTTTTCTCAAAATTTTGAAAAACGGGAGGCACTTGTCCCCCATCCTGGAGACGAATCTGCTCAAAGAAACTATCCGCCCGGTCAATATCTGAACATCTTTCAAGCACCGCGACGAGGGCATTTGGACGATAGCTTCGATCTTTTCTAGATTAGCTTCAATCCCCCGCTGAGTAATCATAAACCCCAGGAATTTTCCAGATGCCACACCAAAGATGCATTTTTCCGGGTTCAGCATCATCTGAAATTTATTAAGGGTCTGGAAGACTTCTATGAGATCTTCCACATGCTCAACGGTCGTCTTACTTTTGACCACCATATCATCCATATAGGCCTCAACTGATCAACCAATCTGTTTCTTGAAAACTTCTATGACGAGCCGCTGATAAGTGGCCCCTGCATTCTTCAAGCCGAATGGCATTACTTGGTAGCAATACGTGCCCTGGTCAGTTATAAAAGTTGTCTTCTCTTCGTCTTCGAGACTCATTTGAATCTGATGGTAGCCCGAGAAAGCATCCAAGAAGCTGAGAAGTTCATGCCCTGACGTGGAGTCTACTAGCTGATCGATTTTGGGCAAAGGGAAGTTGTCCTTTGGGCACGCTTCGTTTAAGTCGGTGAAGTCAATGCACATTCTCCACTTTCCATTTTTCTTCTTCACAAGCACAACATTTGCCAACCATTCAGGGTATTTAACTGCCCGAATGAACCCGGCAGTAAGCAGCTTTTCTATTTCTTTCTCAATCACTTTCTGCCTCTCTTTGCTTTGCCACCGCTTCTTCTGTCTAACTGGCTTGCAATATTTTCAGATATCGAGAGAATGCGATGCGACCGATCGAGAAATTTCAGGCATATCGCTCGGTACCCAGGCGAAGACCGATCTGTTTTCTACCAAGCAATCCGTGATTTCTTTGACCAGACCCTTCTGAAGCTCGGAACCTAGATTTGTGAACTTGGAGCGGTCTGCTTCATCCAAAATGACCCGCTATGTTTCTTCTACGGGGTTCATCCTCTCCGTTTCTTCATCAGTTCTCACGTCAAGAGAGCTTGTCAAGACTACATCCTCGTCTAGTGTCCTTGTTTCCGCTAAGTAGCATTCCCTAACGATTCTCTGTTGGCCCCTGACAACACCAATTCCATGGGACGTTGGGAACTTCATTGCTTGGTAGTAAGTGGAGACAACCGCTCTGAGGGAGTTTTGAGTGGCTCGTCTGATTATCGCATTGTACACCCCTACAAACTTCACAACCAGGAACTCAATGTCCTTCTCTATCTGACACGACTTTTGTCCAAATTTTACTTTCAAAAAGACTCGGGCAAATGGGTAGGCTAATGCTCCAGTTACCCCTTTGATAGGTCCTTCTATTGGCAGCAGTCGATCCTCTGGTATCTCCATCTGCTTGAAGGCATCATAATACAATAGATCGATCGAGCTGCCCGTATCGATCATGACCCATTTCACCTCGTTACCATCCATGTTTAGATTTACTACGAGCGCATCATCATGAGGACAACTAACACCATCTAGATCAGATTCGTCGAACGGTATCATCCCATCGTTCTGCTTCTTTCTCTTGGCCGACAAGTCTTCACCGGCCTGCCTGGCATACCTTTTTCTTCCTTTAACGGTGGACCCGCCTACTGCACTACCACCAAAGATCATGCTAATGACCCTAACCGGTCGGTCATCTTGTTGTCTGGTGTTTCTGTCGCCTCTTACCCTAGACTGTCCTCTCGCTTCGCGTCGATCGACAGTATTCCCATTCTGCCTCCCTCCATCATTCCTATCATTTCACCTCCAAGGCTGTCGCCAATTGTCAGACTGACCACTCTTATTCTCATTGTCTCGATTGGCATTCTGCCCGCGCTTCAAAAATCGACCCAGCCTTCCCCTTTGGATAAGGAGTTCGATTTCTTTTTTCAAGTCCCAGTAATCCTCCGTGTCATGACCGATGTCTCTATGGAAACGGAAATATAAATCAGGGTCCCTCTTCTTGAGGGGAGTCTTCAACTTATTGGGTTCTCGGAGGGGTTCCCCATCTGCTCTCATGGCCGCCAATACTTCCGCATATCGCCTGTTGAGCGGGGTGAAGAATTCTCGTCGATGTCCCTGTCGATCGATCGGCTTTCTCCAGCTCGACTTATCCTTCTGTCGTTTGTGGGAATCATCCGCTCTACCGCTCGGCTCGCGGTCGTCTGCTCTACATTTTGTGTTTTTCAACACTTCCTCGAGTTGAATATATTTGTCTGCCTGATTTCTTATCTCCTGAATAGACTTGGGCTTATCGAGGCCCAGTGATTTCTTAAACTC
Organism: Erythroxylum panamense; assembly: GCA_027123425.1. Taxonomy (NCBI): domain Eukaryota; kingdom Viridiplantae; phylum Streptophyta; class Magnoliopsida; order Malpighiales; family Erythroxylaceae; genus Erythroxylum; species Erythroxylum panamense. The sequence goes on along the minus strand of JAOTIZ010000202.1, from coordinate 7,148,558 downwards.
TTCATCCCTTATGTTGCTCATCAGTGCCGCCAACATAGACGAGCAGGTGAGGTCGGGGACTTCGACAGCTTCATTATTAAACCGAGCGATGAACTCCCACAAACTTTCGTTCCTTCCTTGGGTTAATTGCATTACTTCCAAGGCGGTCTTCTGTGGCCGTTTGCTTGTGGCGAACTGGTTGAGGAATAGCGACTTAAAATCCTCAAAACAAGTGATGCAGGTCGGAGGTAGATTGTTGAACCATCGTCGAGCTCCTTCTTGAAAGGCTGTGTAGAAAGCCTTACATTGAATGGCGTCTGGAACGCAATGCAAGTTCATCATCGTCTGAAAATGCTGCAGATAGTCGAGAGGATCGATCTTTTCAATGTACTTTTCTGGCGTCGGTATCTTAGTACCAACAGCCGGGAGGCTATCCAAAATCTCCGGGATGAAAGGAGAGCCGTACTGTGTCGATGGCTGACTGGGACGGGAATTCATGGCCACATTGATTCGTCGGTCCATAATTTTTTCCAGGGCTTCATCTGAGTGCCGATCGGCCATCACACCAAACTGCCGAGCGGATGTTTGTTGCTGCACCGGTTGAGATTGTAGGATTTGGCGGACCAATAGATCGGCCACTTCTTCTATTTGTCTCTGTGTGAGGAAGGCTGGCTGTGATGCAGGAGGGTTAGTGTTGAGGGGGTATCGGATGTGAGGATGTGAACTGGTTCGAGCGTCATCCTCCAGGGCTACGCTTTGTGCTTCTTGGTCTTGGTTTTGGGACTGATGTGGTTGATCAGACTGATGCGAGTGTTGAGGAGGCAGCTCGTTTATAGTAAGAATTTGGATGATGGGCGAAGGGTTTGTCTAGTGGTCTGGATGCGGTGGTGGCAGGGTGGCGGGCAGTCGCAAGCCCATTCGTTGGAGTGCAAGTGCCGTGACAGCGGCAACATCAGGGTTTGTCACCGCCGCCTGACTGATTTGAGTGATTCTGGACGTGGTTTGTTGATTCCCGACCCCACGGTGGGCGTCATTTGGTTCGGTCGAGTTCTGGTGGTCCTGGGCGTTGTTGCTTGGATCCATGAGATTGGTTGATTCCGATTGAGATATACCTGCAAAATAATGAAGGCACGTCGGGGGTTGATTCCCGGTAGGCCCTTCCAACGCTCAAGTTAGTCTTTTTGGGAGAGTTTTGGAGGCTAGTAAATAAAGAATAGTAGGGTTCTTGAAAATCGTACCTTTTCTCATGATGAGGTAATCAATTTATACCTGACAAATACTTGCTAGGTTTAGGTCTTTCTTTTCAAGTAGGCAGCCACCATTTATGAATGGGCCGTCTATGTTTGAGCCTGGACTTGGGCCTAGTACGACCGACCCAACCATAAGCCCCCTACTCCTCGAGTCTGACCAAGCAGAAGGGTCGAAGGAGTACGTTAAGGTCGTACATCTCATCTGTAGGGCGGCTCGTGATAGGCCCAATCGGTCGGATATCAATGTGTAGTACATAGCGGCTCGGGATAAGGTCGACCGATTTAGGATAAAGATATAACCGATCGATCGATCATGGGTATTAGGTCGACCGATCGAACGTAGACGCCTAATCAGAGCATTGAATTTAATTATTACTTGCAGCGCGTATCCATAGGTAGGTTTTCAAAATTTGAAATGGAATATCTTTGTAACCGCCATACAGCTGTCCAAGATCGTACGTATCGCTTCAATCGTAACGCAGCTCCGGATGTCTGACAACCCTAATTCGCACGGCTCAGATTTTGCCACATGTTCAAGATCCACCAGTATACCCATTCCGTATCTTGTTATAAATGCTCGGAGTTGACACACCTCTTCACTTTCTACGTGTTTTCTCAGTCTTTGCTCTCTCTTCATCTTCCTGTTTGCAGCCATTGGAATTCTCTTTTTCACCGTCGTCCAAATCCCAAATTCCTGTCACTAAACTAGGTACGTCTTTCTTCTTTTCTTCACCTATAAGTGTGATTTTCAGTAACCATGTCATCAACTAGCTATAGGAACGAATCTAGCTCCTCCCCGTCTCCTCCGTTGCCTCTTCGCCAACCTTCGCTTACGACACCCCTAAGTCTTAGTGGGGAAGTAATTACAGTTCTAAGGGAGTCTCATCAGGAACTGGTCGCCGAAGGAGCTTTACAGGTTGTAGGGCCACTGGAGATGGTGGCGGAAATGGTGGAGGTGTCGGAGGCCGGTGGAAATGAGGCGTCAGAGTTAAGGAGAAATGAGGGAATCGGAGCAAGCGCATGGAAGGATGGGCAACCTGTTGAAAGACCACCGAGCGAGCCTTCAACTATGATCGAAAGGGAGCTGAACCGGTCGGTTATTAAGAATAATATCCCTTCGTCTTGGGGACCTAGGCTGGCCGGTCGGAGCGAAAGGATTTATAGTAGTAGAGGCGGCTACTTTGCCGTGGCAGAGAGCTTTTTCTCGTGGGTGGTATGAAGCTTCCATACGCCCCTGTTATTGATGAGGTGTGCTGCGCTTACCAGTTAAGGCCGAGCTAGATTCCACCGAACGGATGGAGGTTCATGAACGGTCTGGCCTTGCTGTGCCATCACTTTGGATGTCCTCTGTCGATCGGCATTCTGCGCTACTTTTTGAGGTTGAACCAAAGCTCAAGTGTCGGGATCGGGATCCCTCATCTCCAA
>JAOTIZ010000202.1:7089791-7117341 GCA_027123425.1 Erythroxylum panamense | reverse complement strand
TATGTACGTACGTATGCCAGTGCAATAATTGCCCAATTTACCAAATTATACATAACTAATAATGCATGAACATGCCACAAATGAATGCAATGAACTGTACCCATCCCATCGGTCACAGGATGTTACACAAAGTGGACTCGAAAGTCTATTTTTAGAAAATCTGAAATGATCAAATGAGATATGAAATTAGATTTAAATTTTTTTATGAAGGTGCAATAACTATAAATTATACTTATGTGAGTGTTGATATATGAATGAATATGTGATGAGAATAATGATAAGATACCCAGGATTGTCATTGAACATGCATTGTATATATTTCATATACATAGATATGCATAAATGAATACTTATACCATTATGCAAAATTGTGATATATGTAAATGTGTTTTGCATAATATAGAGGAGCATTTAGAGCACCATCATCCAGATATTGTCGGGACTTCAAGGTAATAGCTTTCTGGAGTAATTTGTGAGTAACCTAAACAGTATCACTTAATTATTTGGTTGTTTAAATTATGTTCTGAATTGTTTATGATTGTGAATTAGATTGTGTTGATTCCAGACACTGAAGGTCCGATGAAAAATGTGATTGGGACTGTGATATTTTAAGTGCTCCTTGAATGTGAATTTGGACTGACTATGTGTTTACTCAACATGATTGTTGAATACTGGACCAAGTTTCGTTGATAATTATGTTTTAAATTGTGAATGATTAATTGAATATGAGTGATGCATTCCATTACGTGAATGCATAATCAAATAATGAGAATTGTGACTTGAATAGTTACCGAAAATGAGCTTTAAGCTCAGATTGAGATTAAGAGGCAAAGGCTTGTTCTGTTTAATGAGCCCTGTATCCCCAATGGATAAGGGACAATATCAATAAGCCTGTTGTCTACAATAGATACAGGACAATCTTAATGAGCCCGGTATCTACAATAGATACGGGACAGTTTAGGCATTCAGTCACAACAACGTAAAAATTGAAAGTGAATCTCACAAGCATTTGCATAGACACTTTACACATGTGTTTGACTGACTGAAATATAATGTGGTCATGTATTTGAATAAAAATGGGATATGTGATCCTATATGCTAAATGAAAAGATGTAAATTTTGTGTTTACATATATTGATACGTGATATGAATTAAGTGAACCATCAAGGATGGTTACATCATTGAGTTCGTAAAATTTATCAAAATTGCAACGTTGATATTTCAGGAACAAGAGAGGACATTAGCAACAGAGAGACTTTAAGAAACATAATTCTTGTACTTTTGTGAAGAAGAATGGCTCAAAGGTCGGTCAACTGAGACTGAAGGATTTAGTTAGACTTTTTAATTAAATCTTCTTTCACGTAGCATGTTTTGTATTAGGTTTGGATCATTTTACATATTTGGAAGTTACTGAAAAGCTACAATGTATAATATATATATATATATATATAGATATATTTTATGAAACAAAATGAGGATTCAGTTTTAAAATATGGTGACATTTATGTATTTATGATGATGTCATGATTAAGGGATTGTAGTTACTACTCTAATATGCCATTATTATAGGTTATATACTAGAATATCCTCATGATGTTCTGATATGTACCTTATGATAGTGGGATGTTACAGTTGGACCCTTATATTGGCCTCACATTTTACAATACAAAAGTATAATAATTGAGCTTACATTTTACAAAGTACTTAGGCTCACATTTTTACAAATTTATTATATTAATCACTTGGTCTTTCGGCTTAAATTTTTGGTCTTCGTTGTTGTTTGAGGTCATTATGGACGATTGTGATTTTGGTAGTTGTTTCATGATCTTAAAATATTCGTCTTTTGTCTTTACTATGACGAATAATGTTTGGGCTTTCGATTTTTGTTGCAAGAATAGAGTTGGTTCACTTTGTTTTAATGGCTGATAATTTTGAGCTAGCCATTCTTCTACAGCCATGTGATGATCTTTATTTTCTTGCAAAAATTTGTCCTACCATGTCAAATAAAAATTTTTCACCAATACTAGAATATCCAATTGCGGGTCTTATAGTTGTACTTCCATACTAATACCAAGGGGATGAAGAATTTTGACACGAATAAGAAGGTTAGAGAGAAAATGTCTTCATAGTATTTTGTTTTCTATTTTCCTTTGAAAGTACAATATCCTTCATATACATTTAGCGAGAGTATATGGGGAATGTGCCCATACTATTTCCACCAATTGATAGACTAAAATGGAAAATTGTGCTTTACTTATGTTGAAAAAGAATAAACACGAGTGGCGACTTGTCACATTGTTCATAAAAAAGGCATTGAACCAACCTATTGGTAGTTGTAATAGGTATAAAATGGGGAATAAGTTAAATTTATGTAAATTGGGGGTCAAATTTCTTACGCTCTCATGGCTTAACTCCCTACTCCATAGGATGATTCACCTTTTTAATTCTACATGTGGAGTATGCATGAACTGTTTTATCGGGTTCAATATCATGATGCTTGAATTTTACACATTCAGTTGCTTCAATGATATGTATATAGTAATCTTGGGTTTTGGATAAGTCCTAAGGCTTATAATGTCATCCTTTTAAAAAAAACCTTGTTGATCACTTTTAAAAGGTTCCGGGTCATAAAACCTATTTTTAATTGTCAAAATGTTTTGAAAACGTTCTTTTTAAAAATATTTGCTTTGAAAAGGTTTTTGTTTTGAAGATAGAAAATTTTATTGAAGAAATTTGTTTTGATTTTGGCTCATGTAAAACAATTTTTTTGGTTGCATTTTTAGAAACTATTTTTTAAAGAATTTTCTTTTCTAGACATTCTTCCAGTGAATCTCTCAAAGCTAAATTTAACTTTGGAGTTGTTAAAAGATGCTTCAGCCACTCAAAAACGTCAACCATATTAAATGAACTCTCACCTTGCGTTTTTGGTAGAAAGGGTACTATTTTCTCTTCTTCCAAAATCTTTTCCCAAGTTTTTACTAGTTACTGAGTTATGGGTTTTGAACGAGTAGTCTTTGAATTAGACGACCTTTTAAAAGTATTAGATGGACTCATTTGAATAGAAGATGGGCTCACTTGGCTCTTCGTGCTTTTAACAGAGGCTTTGGAAGGGTTTTTGTTCTTGAGATCATGATTTGAATTGCAAAAATTATCTGGTTAGAAAATTAGGGATGGAGTTTTGTACCTATGTTTGAGATCTATTTGGCACTTCCAAAATCTAGATTTCATGTCAAATTTTGTACAGATTTGAGCATTGTATAATTTCTACCGAAAATCGTTTTGATTTGGAATAAGGTACTTGATACATTTTAGAGCTTTATAGTTAATAATAATAACTTGTTTGGGTACTTTCCTCTCTTTTTCAGAATTCTCGTTCATATAAAGGCTGCACAACTCTATAAAGATCTAAACGCAGAGATTAAATATTTCCCGAACAAGTCATTGATCTCTTTGCTATGGAATTATTCTAACTCTTTATTCATTTAGATAGGCCAAGCTTTTGTGGGATTTGTTTTTCATCAAAATCCCTTTCATTAGGCAAATCAATAATTTGTTGTTTTCTATTCCAAAAGGCATTTGGCAAATCAAAACCAATTTCACCTTCGATAATTTTTAGTAAATTTCTATTTTTTTTTTAATTTGCTCACAGTATAACTAATTTTCTATTCTTTCTATTGTAGCATCATTCTTCAAAAATGTAGATTGTTTTTGTTTTGCATTAATGATGTTGTTCAATTAGTTTTCATAAATGGAACATACTTTGATTAGGTTGATGTTCCTAGTTTTTGATTTTTCTATGAAAGGAAAGCACAATATTTTATGTTGATTTTTGTTGAAATGCTATTGTGGCTCATAATGTAATCAGTTTTATGAAAGAAGTTCCTAAGATAATCGTGTGATGAATATCTTCTATGATTACAAAGGAAGTTTTCACAGATAATTCACCTTGAATATAGAAACCAGTTTTGTGGTTTATCCTAAGCTTTGAGTTGTTGGCAGTTTTCAATGTTTCTTGGATTCTTTGTAACAATTTTACAGGGATTATTTCGTGCTTAATGCAGTTCAAATCAGCTTCTATTTCATATAATACTATAGTGTATATACTAAAATCTTTGCTAACTTTAAGGTTTATCCTAAGCAAATATATTAGGAGGTAATATAGTTAAGAATGAAAAGAAAATCTTTAGGTATTTTTTCCACACTATTAATTTCTTCATTAGACTCGCATCCTTCTCTTATGAATTGTTGAAGTAAATTCCTAATGGTTTCAGTATCTTCTTTTTGTTTAAGAATTTTTAGCTCTTGTTTTATTACTATGATTTCTTAGTATAAGCTGAAAAGTATAGGTTCTGAATTTTTTTTTCTTAGCTTTGTTTAAAATGTTGGTCAATTTTTAGGTGTTATAAGATGTTGAAGGTAGGCTTTGACTAAGGTTTTCAAAAGGTTGCTGGAGTTTTTGCAAATATTCTTTTTGTAATTAGGGCTCTTGAATATGGTTTATAACTTTTAAAAGAAATTTTTGGTCGTTGGTTAGCACATTGACTTATTTTTCTAAATTTGATTGTTATATTGTTTCTTCATTACTTGTTGCGCTATCTGTTCCTAATCCTAAGACTTTGTTTTTAAGATCTTCATCGAAATATTACTCAGAGAATTCACTATTAGAAATCATTAAGACTTGGATTTTATCTAATGTTTCTTTATCTATATCTAGGTTTTAGATTTTCCCACAGTATTTGGCTGTACGACCTTTTTATTATGCCTACAAAAAGTAATATTTCTAAATTTTAATGTTGAAGGAAGGTTTTGAGGTTTGTTCACATATTTCTTATTGAGCCTAGGCTTTTTGTAAAATTTTCTATGCTTTTGTATGGGAATTTATTTATAGGTTTGCTATGTTGGGCTTTACTAGATTCTCTACAATGTTTTTTGCTACTGCTTTAGTAAATATCAAATTGTTGGCAGAAAGATTCTAATTCCTTTTTGGTTTTCAACATTTTGTATTTTAACATTTTTTAGTTTCTGGGTATAACTAATAAGCTCACCATAGGTTAATATATTGTAGGAGATTTGGTCATTATGGGTTTCTTTAATTTTATTTCTCATTTTTACCTAATAGAGAAGGTAATCCTATTAAGAATTTCTCCTTCCAAAAGAATTGATTTGAATCTTCTCTAAGCATTACTCTAGTAAAAAATGTATCTTTATACCACTTGCAATTAGAGAGACTTTTGCAACTAATGTTTGACAGTAATTTGACATTTTTATCTTTCAAATGAGAAGGGTCTCCTGCAAAATGTAAAGAGATTGTTAAAGTTAATGTTAGGACTACATCCTAAATGGGCTCACTATTGTCATCTAAAATGGTCTCACTTTCTTAATTCATCCTAAGAACTTTAACGATTTCTAATCTTTGAGATTCAATTAGGTGGTAATCCCACCAACCTTTTAACTGCTTAAAAAATTTAGAACTACTAAAAGCTCAGCAATTACTTGGTCAGAGGTTCCTAATTAGGTTCTATAGGTGTTAATTGCCATTGTCATTTGTTGGAGCATATTTAAAATGTTGTATTCAAACATTCCATCAATATCCCATTAATAGACAGAAGAAGCATTGTACCTAGTCTGTTGTAATAAATTAGGCTTTTGATCTATATTTATATCTATATCGGGGTAATAGGTTTTGTCCTATGGGGTTTTTGTTACCAATGAAGTTTGTTCACAATTGGAGGAGGTTGGAGGCTTTTAGTTTCACTATTGATCTCTTGCTCAATCATATTCACTTCTTGGGAGCTACTAGCTTTGACCCTAATTTGACTCCTAGTTTGGATGTTGTTTAAAGTTTGAGATATTGAGAACTTTGGAGAACTAAAATCTCTATTCTCGTTAATAATATTCAATTAGATTTGGATAATGTTGAGGAACTCTTCATTATTCTTTTTCGTAAGTTGGCTTAAATTATTGTTGGTGACTTCGTAAGGCTTAAAGATAAGAGTTTTAACTAATTCTATTTTAGTGATCATAGTGGAATTTTCTCAACTTTTCTTTATTCTAGATAGTTGTCCCTCTAAGAGAATCAAAATAAGTGTTGGTATAATTGTTTTGGCACATAATGTTTTTAATTTCTTTGGGAATCACTTTTTCCCTTTCATTTTTGATTTTCAAAAGGGATGCTATAACTATGTTTTGTTTGTAAGGAATACAAGCTCACATAAAGGAGAGTTATTTTTACTATAGTTTTCCTCATGTTGTAGTTTTCTACACCTTTGTTGTGGTATTATTGTTAATGGTTCTAAAGGGATATCCGATATTGTTTTCCTGAGCGTACAATTCAAATCAATCAAAGAACAAAATATTTGCTCTATGGTTGTTGGAAACTCATAATATTTTTTTTGAATTTGTTTTCATTGTTCTAAGAAATTGTTAAAAAATCATAATCTTTTTTCTTTGTTTTCTAAAGAGTAAAAATCATCATGCAAATTTTTTTTTCACGTCAAAATCTTTTTCTAGGCGTACAACTCACAGTTCACATTTTCAATTATTAATGTTGAAGACGGAATGTTGGATGTTGAATGTTAACTACTTAGGCAAGTCTTTACTGGGGATATTTATCATAAATGGAATCTTAGAGGCTCTTTTTAGGTCAATGGTTGATGTTGAAGCATTGTCATCAAATCTTTCGCTCACAATTTTAACTTGTTGTCTGGATATTATTTTACTTCTCTAATTTTGGTATTTGGATTCAAAGGCACTTGTTGACTTGGATCTGTCGCACCCTCAAGTGTCCATTCCTCAGGCAGGTTGATGTCTTTCCATTTAATGGATTTTGGGACACTATTAGATCCACTTGTAAGAATAAAGTTTCACCTTTCTAACTATAGATTAGGGATTTAGATGTAAAGATAGTTTTCGTGACTTTGTAATAGATTTTGTAAATCGAAGCTATAGGGATGGATCACGTGTTCATCTTGTAGTTATGGGTTTTGATTTGCAAAACTAAGGCATCTAAGATGTTTTTGTCTCTAAGAGAGATGGTCAAATTTGGATAACAATCAAACGATATTAGGCTAGTGAAAAAACTAAAATATATAGAAATTAATAGGGAGTCTTGGATGCCGTAGAGCGTAATATCTCTCAAAACAATAAGAATGAAAGTGTTTAATCCTTCTTTTGTAACGGGCTTCACTCTCAATTAGGGATGACAATGGATAGGGTTCGGTTCGAGTTTTACTCTACCTATATCCATATATATTTTTTATGACTCAACCCATATCTATTTTTTATGACTCAACCCATATCCATATCCATAACCATCGGTTTTTACGATTTACTATTCATATCCAAATCTATTGAGTTGTTCGGATTTTTGGATATCCATCGAGTTGTATAGCACATAAAAATATAACTTCTAAATAGGAAATATAAAGAATAAATTTTTTCAAACGCTACAAATCAAAATTACTTTAATAATAATAAGTCAAGATTTTGATTTGTATGTATTAAAAAAATCATAAAATTGGAATAATAAAAATCATAATATTTAGTACAAAGACAACATACATTTTTCACAATTTAGAACTGGAACAAAGATTGAAATAACTAAAGCTTCAAATTGTCTTTGCGTGAACTCTACAACATTCAAAACTCCATCTCCATATTATTTGCATTATTATCATCCTATAAGAAAATAAAATATGATGAAAAATGTGAGTACTGAGGAGTAAAGTAGAGATTTTAAAGTTGTTTCTTCGTATAAAATTTTAATATTTTATTATATTTAACTATAAATATTCAAGAAAAAATAGAGTTAATAAAAAACGGGTAGGATATGGGTATCTATGGTTCGGATTTTACTCTACCCATATTCATATTCATTTTTTATGACTCAACTCATATTCATATCTATCGATTTTTACGATTTACTGTCCATATCTAAATATATTGGGTCGGATAGTGTGGATATTAATCGGATTGAAAACTCATTGCCATCCCTACTCTGAAGTTTCTCACTTTATTGTACTTTAGATGCCTATACAGTAAAAATAGTTTTTGTATCAACTTACTGACCGACAACTTAGTTATAGACATATTAAGAAGACAATGTCTTTTCTCCTTTTTCTCTCTCCGCAGAGTTTATATATGTCAATATCTTGTGTTTTCCTCATATTTGTTTAAATATGCATTTAGACACAAGTTTGGTATTCGCTAACGAAACTAATAGTAACAAATATGACCATATCACCAAATTCAACATATGTAAAGGTAATGAATAACTTGTTGAGTTAGTGTATAATTTTTAATTTGTGTGTGACTAATTGTTGAAATTTTATTTTAAAGGCACGAAAGATAAAAATTTCCCAGGCACGATGAAATGTCAATAACAGATAATAATAGTGAATTAATGGTCTCGAGACATGAGGAGACAACAATGATAGAGTCCAAAATTAAAGAATGAAATCTTCTGTTCCTTTTATCCCAGACCAACCCTATGCTATTCATGCATAGTCACAAATTTCACTAGGTCCCAAACAAAATATGTGGCTGTGCATAGATGGAATAGGGTTGGTCTTGGATAAAATAAAGAAGAATTGGTTCCAAAAATAAAAGATGTTTCGAGGTATGAAAAGACGTTGATGATGGAGGGAGATAATTGCAATAATACAAATGGTCTCCTCCTCCTTCATACTTTTTCCTAGCCCCTTAACCACCTTTTAAGGTCCATTCTACCAATAATAGGTAATCTTGGCACCTTATTTAGACCACTCTACTTAAGCTCCATTTTGCCTCCAATAAGCTATCTTAACACCTTAACTAGATCACTCCATATGGTCCATATTTTGCCAACAATATGCAATTCTAACACCTTAACCAAATTAATCCACTTAAACTCCTTTTATTATTAATAGGCAATCTTAACACCTTAACTAGATCACCTCATTTAAGTCCCATTTCATTGACAATAGTATTAGCTTAAGGTTTATTATTAATAATTTTGATGATTACTATATTATATTTGAAATTTTAAATTGAATTTATTTCCTTGTATATGTAACGATATAGTTCTTAAAAGGAAATGGTATTATAGGATAAATGCTTCCTTTTTTGTAGAAACTTTCTTAATAAACTTACCTTATTAGAAATGATTCCGCAATATCTAGAAGGATCTTGCTAATCACACAATTCGAAAAGTTAGCTTCAAATTTTTTTCAAATTTTTTCTCTTAACGTTTGAATATTAGAAGATTTCTGCAAAGATGATATCGAAAATTCATTAGATACAAAGTCAACTCAGAATAGAAATGAAGCAACAACTAGTTAAAGAAAATGTTTACTTAAGGAAGAGCCACTGCATCTGTGAAGAAATCAGATTTTTGAAATACTTAAGCTGCATCAATATTCCCGAAAGTAATATTTTTATCAAACTCCTTATGTCTTAGAAAGTGAAAACACTATATTGATAGAGATTGTTATTTCTTGAAGCTTACATAGAGCAAACACTTTATACATTTTTGTTGAAAGTTTGTAGAGGTTTATTAAACACTACAAGTGTGAAATGTTGAAGAACCATGAAAAGTAAGTGCTTGTGAACTTGGAGAGACTCGTCAAAATTTACTACTTGGAGTTTTTATAGTGAAATACTCAAGTTAGATATTTGAGGACTAGGCATAGACTTCATTATAAGCCGAATTAGTATACATCGACTGTGTTATTCTTTCTCTCTTCTTAACTTTTAAATTTCTACTTTATAATGTCTGTGTTTTAAATTTACAAGAGGCTCCTTCAAATTTATAGTAGGCTCCTTCTGTTTTAATATTGCAAGAGGTTTCCTTTTAATACGCTTCTTTTGTTAACAAGCTCCTTTCCTTTTTAACGCTAACAGGCTCCTTTCGTTTTTAACTTTAGCAAGCTCCTTGCATTTTAAACGCTAATAGGCTCCTTTCATTTTTAACATTAAAATGCTCCTTTCATTTTTTAAATTTTAACAAGCTCCTTTCGTTTTAAACTTTAACAGACTTCTTCTATTTACAGATTTTTTGGTTGAAATTTAGCACGTTCTTATCGTTTACATGAATTAATAGTAACTTGCAAATTTTTAAGTCACACACAATTCACCCTCCCCTTGAGTGTGTTTGCTTTATCATTTGGTATCAGAGTGAGGTTTCGCATTTATTGTGTTTTATAGCACATGATAGATCTTGGCAAACAATTTAGAAAGCCTTAAAGGACAATCAATTTCAAAGCCTCCTTATTTCAATGGAAACAACTATACTATTAGAAAGAGAGAATGACTATTTATCTTCAATAAGTAGAAATCGAAATATGGAAAGCTATCGAAGTTGAAGCCACACCTCCTACTAAATAATGTAGAAGTATGGATTGATGTTGATAGAAGAAATGCACAGTTGAATGCCAAAGCAAGACATCATCTAATATGTGCATTATCTCTAGAATAGTATGAAAAGGTATCCTACTTTTCTATAACAAAGGAAATGTGGGATAAACTTCAAGTCACTTTTGAAGGAACGAATGAGGTAAAAAAACATAGAATAAGTCTTTTAGTCCATCAATATGAAACTATTTGCATGAAACAGAGAGAAACTATAGATAACTTCTTCTGATGTTTCAATAATGTCATCATAGCCTTAAAGAACTTGGGTAAGACATATTCCAATGATGAGGTTGTAACAAAGATTCTATTATCACTGCCAAAGGAATAGAGACCTAAAATGATAGCTCTAGAAACTGCAAAGGATCTCGACAACTTGACTAGTTAAGAGGAAACTTGATGATCTATAAAGCCAAGCTTAGGCAAGATGAAGGATACTTATACAGAAGAGGAATGACACTAAAAGCAATTAATGAATCAAATTCATCAAATAGTGATGACAGCAACACTAAGTTGCAAATATATAGAGATGATGAATTCAATTTCATGGTTAGAAAATATGCCCACTTCCATAAAAAAAGAAGCTAATAAAGAAAAGAGAAGGAAATAAGAAAACTGGAAACAACAGGTTCCTATCAAAAGACAGCAGTAGTAATAGCAATACATAAAACAATCAAATCATATGATATCACTGCAAGAAACTTGGGCAAACAAGACTAGAATGTCCTCTTATTCAAAAGGACAAAACAGATAATAGAAAACCCAAAAAGCAAGTTATGACTGCAGCTTGGTCAAATGAGGATTTTGAAAACATTGAAGAAGAAGATCTTGAAGAAGTCGGCAATTTTTGCTCTATAGCCAAATCAAGAGACAGTGCACTACAAAAAAATAATACAATCAGTGACGTTTTATTAAAAAAAACGTCACAGATTATAAAGACTTTTTGTGATGTTTAAAAAACGTCACAAAAAGTTTAGAATTTTCGTGACGTTTAGTAAAACGTCACAAATTTATAATACTTTTTGTGACGTTTTATCTATAAAACGTCGCAAAATAGAAATCGCGACGTATTATTCAACAAAACGTCGCAAAAGATGTTTGGCTTTTGATTAATTATCAAAATTAAAACATTTCGATCTTATTGCGTGTTTCTCTTCTTTCTGCCTTCTTCCCGCCCAACATTGGTTTCTTCTTTTTATCCTCCATCGCTGCCGCCACCATCACAAGCGCTAGTTCTGTTCCTCTCTTCTCCCGTCTGCTTGGTTTTTTAATTTACTTTCCTGCATACTTATTTGGGTCTTAAATGGAATTACGCAGGGGGAAAATGCGCAAGAAACCGAGAGCCTGTCAAGGGAAGGATTTGACGTGAATCTTATTCCAGGTATTGTTATTTGATTACCAGTGGATACTCGTTTAGGTAATTGCAACTCGGAGATATATTACCAGATGTGGGTTTTGAAATTTGTTGATGATTATAGCTTGCGAGAAGGTAGTTCATCAACGAGTAACGACAAGGACGACGATTGTGGACGCCAAAAGTTAACCAGGGCTCAGAGGAAGAGGCTTCATAAGAAAAAGCTTAAGGAAGATGTTTGTCGTCGGAAACAAATTATTGGACCGTTATTACCTCCGTCAATGGATCCATCATCAAGTGTTAATATTGCAGTCGAAGAGAATACTCCAGGTGTTCGACAGAATGCCGATGACAGTCGTGCTTCCATTATCATAGGTAACAAGCCATGTTACCTATGACTTTCTTTACCCTAAAAGCGTAGATCTTACACTTCCATTATACCGTGCTCTACACGGGCATAAAAGATCCCCCCTTTTCGAGTCCCAGAAAAAAGATATTAGAACAAGAGCTTGAGTGGGATTGATGTGAGAACTAAACGGGTCTATCTTTCTCGGGGTTGGCCTGTTCTTTTCCTGAAAATGGATGCAGATAACAGTGACCCATTTGGATTTACCAGGTTCTTGTCTTGAACAATCAAATTCTCTACTTACCCTCTTCGAGTTATGCTTACCTGATTTGATATTAGTGATCTTTCTTCATGTTTTTTACGTAACAAGCATCTTTCTTTGGAATGGAATTGGTAGTTTGATTTACTTCTTTTTCTGAGTGAAAAGGAAGTGTGGGTGTACTGGGTTAGTTCAACAAATTTGGAGCTTTGCTGGGTAGAGACGGTATAAACCTGGGATTGCTGGCTTCACGATTTGTTTGCTACTAATTCCTGCTTTCTGTTTGGGTTCTACGAGTTTTCATGTTAATACGATGGATTCAATCCAAGACTCCACAGAAGTTGATTTTGTTGTGTGGTGTTAGATCTTCCTACTTAAAAGATTTGTGGGTAATGGAATAGATGTAGCAATGTCCCATAGTACGTGAGCATGTGACAAGTTATCATCTTTTGTTTCTTATGTCTGTGTAAGCTTATCTTTTTCTTCTGAAATGTATATATTCAAGCATAGGAATCGTTTTATCTGGAAATGAAAGTTGAAAATCATAGTTTGTAATTGTGGATTAAGTGATTCTTTTCTCATCTGATTCCTCTAGTCCTGAGTAATTCGAGATTTGATTTTGATTTTGAAAGTCATAGTCTGTTTCTCATCTTCCCCTACACATTTGAATGCAACTCTTACATGCCTTTTGATTTTGTTTGATTCTTACAGCTGTCTAGCCAATTTCGGACTCAATTCCCACATGACTGAGTTGAACAAGAAAAGGAAGTTACAGAATGAACAATTAGGCTTGCCTATACCAAAATATTAGTGCTGGGATCATCGGTCGCCTGTTGGATGTCTAGGAAAACTAGAAGAAAGCCAAGAAATAGAAGACATTTGCCTGCAACTAGAAAAGGAAAATGCAGATGGACTAGCTATGGATGGTGATCCTAGTTATGAATCAGCAAAAGATAGCAATAGCTTTATAGGGGATTCAAAATCTGTTTCTTCTGTATGTGAAGAAGCTAAATTTGAATCAGAGGCCCTTGAACTCTCACCTCTTTTTCCCTCTCTTGTTCTTTTTTTTAAAATCTTTCATATGTTGACTAATGTTGGAACAAAAATTTGTAGCATTAGATGTTTACTGTTCCCGAACTAGCTAGCTAAATTACAAGTGACGTGGATGGAATTCTATTATTCTAAAAGATGCACTAGTTTTGAAGTCTTGCCATTTTTCGTTCAGGAAGGATGGCTGTTAGGAATAAAAGTCACAGAGAAAGAGAGTGGATAGTTTATACACAGAAAAAGTAGTAGAGTTATAGTTAAATAGTGACAGTAGTAGTTAGATAGCGATATACTATATCAGGTTGTTAGCAGGAAATTGTAAGGGAGTTTTGATGTGCATTCCATTTCCATTCCCATAAATTAAATCCAGTCAAACAGATGATTGTGAACCAAAATTGGATAAAGGGTAGAAAGCACACTCAGTTTTTTATTTTTTTCTTGTAAGGCTCCATCTAGTTGAACGATTTGTAAAGCATTACTAAATGCTAGGAAGCAATTAGTCATTTTAAGGCATGATGGCTCATCAAATGTACATAATTATAGAATGGAGAATGAAATGGTTTGCTTATCATCAACCTTATTTCATGTTTTTCTATCTCATTTTGTTGTTTGCAAATTCTCTTTTTACATTTTGTTGGGATACTATCTCATTTTGTGAGATCCTTTAGTAAAATTATTCTAACGAGTTGTTAGCTATTAGCTTCCATATATGGTAATCGAGTTCAGGATATTTTCTACGACTATTATAGGGGAAGATGAGCTGTTTAATGATCAATGACATTGATGTTGGCATCGGAAGATTTGGTGAGTTGCAGCCCAATTTCTGATTAGAGACAAGACCAATCAGATGAAGAACACACTGTATAATGATGGTGATCCAAATTAATAAAATTGATGCTTTGAAGATTATTTTGAATCTACGAAAGATGACGCATCGTTTGGAAGGCTTTAATGTATAGAAATTGAAAGACAAATGAAGGTTGACGAAGATTGGAAGAGCAGTCCGTTGACGTTTTACAAACTTGTACAGTGTCTAATGGATGTTCTTTCAATAAAGGACTTTTGGTAGTTAGATGATAGATGAACCTTCAAATTAATTAGTGTATTATGACGTTTATGAATTGCAATTAGTGTATTTTGATATTAATTAGTATATTTTGATAATAATTAGCATATTATGATATGCTTGGGAATTGCAATTAAATAATACATTGTATGTAAGTATGAAATTCTTGTGATACATGAATAATTATTAAAATTAATGATATACTAAAAAAATTAAAGAATTATTAAATAAATAAAATTTATAAATAATATTGAATAGTTATTAAATTAATATGATTTAAAAATTTTGTTATTTAAAAAATAATTATTAAAATTTAAAAATTATTAAATTAATATGATTTTTAAAAATGGAAAAAATAGAAAAATAATTATAATAATAACGTCGCCGAAGACATTCCGCGACGTTTCTAAAAACGTCACGGAAGACATTCCATGATGTTTTCAATAATACGTCGTGGATTCCTTTACATTCTGCGACGTTTTAAAAACGTCGCGGAATATTAGGCAATCCGCTCGTGGATTGTCTAACTTTTTTTGTGACGTTTTCCAAAACGTCGCGGAATGTTAGTATTTTTGCGGAAAACTTTTGCCTATACCACATTTCGCGACGTTTTTTGTGACGTTTTTAAAAACGTCGCAAATTCTCTTCTGCGACGTTTTTAGGACCTTTTGCGACGTTTTTAAAACGACGCAAAAGGGCTTGTTTTCTTGTAGTGGGAAGGAAGACTCTACTACTATTAACCTATAGCATCAACTTTGACCCTCTATTGAAGGATTCAGATCACCTGTTCCGTTATTCTATTTTATGAGTCTCCATCTATTTAATTTGTATGAGTCTCATTTACTAAATGAATAGATACTCATCGAGCATGATGGTAAATAGGTGATCTGTTCCCTCCCTTTAATTCCTATTTGTTGGAGTGTGATGCAGGACAATTAAAGCATTCTGGGAACTCATTTTAACTTCTGAGAAAGACCTGATTAAAGCATTCTGGAACTCATTTTAACCCTGACCATACCCTGACCAAGTTTAGTGCAGAACTTTCATTTGACGTTCCATTTTTCTGTTCAAATATGCCAAGGACATGATAGTATTAAATATTTAATACGGTTGACGAGATAAGCATCCGTCAACCATCGAACAGATGAATATTTTATCGGCTGTTGAGATGGGAATCCGTAATCTTATCCGACCATCGGTAATTTATAACTGTGCTTATGCTTAACATAAGCAAGTGTCAATTCTACCCGTATGTCATATGCTGAAGAAGACTTACTGCGTTGTTCAGATGTGCTGATGAGTATAATATTTGCAATCATCTCCTCCAAAATGGTAGTTGTTTACAATTCTAGCAAGATCGTAAGGTTTTTGGAAACTAAAACATTTATTACATATAGAATATTGCAATAGAAGTCCTTTTCCTTTCGTCTTCCGTTTGGGTAGTAGTTGAGGGAATTTAATGCAATAGGCCCAAAAGTATAAGAGGATGCACCCAATCTTAAATGTTCCAACTCTATTTTACTATCAAGTTGGATTTGAGACTCTCAAAATTAGCATCTTGAAAAGTAGAGATTGATAACTTTAATTATATCGCTTATATTTGTTACATAAATGGAAAATTTGATCGTTCACTTAATTCAATTCTTAAGATATTTTAAAAGAATTTAATTGTGAAGTTTCTATAGAGTTGTTTTAAGTCCAAGACCTTGATTCTAATTTTATCAAATTAGAATTGCAATTGTAATTTGGTTCCACATCCACAATCCAAAGGGACATACAACATCTAAAATTAACGTATACAAAATTCTCTACTCCTTAAACAAATGTGCAATTAGTTCTTAGATTGGTGTCAGTCATCCTCAATAAACCAAGGGGGTCGCACAGAGGGAGGAAGGCCTAAGAATAAGATTGATAACAACAATGTTGACTCCTGATGTGAAAAGTCGGGAGTTGGCTAGGTTATGCATGTGGGGGTTAGTCTACAAATTCAAAGCCTAGCCCTCTCGCTGTTGTTGTCAAATGCCTTGAGCTTATCATGAACAAATGATTGTCTAAAGTCTAGACCAACAGTTTCCTGTTGCGATCAACTTTTTCTGTAAGGAAGAAAGTGTGAAGCAACATATTAATAACAAAATTACAAGGAACTTAACCTATTGAGAGAAATTTTTAGAAAAAAAAAAACAAATAAGGGCAGCCCAGTTTCAAAGTCCAACAACCCTCCTAGACCTTCAAATTCAGATTCATAAACCATGGAGTTTAGTGGATTCTCAGAATTGCTTCACTGGGCTGAGTTCCATGCCAATGCAATTAGTCATAGCTTTGAAAATTTCTGGCATTGTTGGACTAGGAATTGGCGAACCCTGAAAACTCCTGTATCAACATGTTTACTATATATCCTCCTAAGGTGACAGACAATGGTCATCCTGAGTTCTAAGTTTGGCTGGTGGGAGAGTTTTACTTTCTTAATGAAGATGCATTGTTACCATGTCCCAATTGGCTTCCCTAAAGAAGGGCAAGTACTCCATGTCAGAACTAACTACTCAGGCTGCACTCTGATACTGTTCGTAAATCATAACAATATTAAAATATAATATAATTATAAGGGGAAATCAAACAAAACTGTTTGATGAGAGATTAAAAATACTACGTGTATCAGAAATGTCAGTAGGTGCCACACCCTTTTACCTTTTGACCTTCGCACTTTGCTAGACAAGACATTCCTACAAAAAAAAAAGCGGGCTTCCTCAACTGCTCTCAAACAATCAAACTTGATAATAAACAAGTAATATAGCTGGCACTGGCAGCCCAAATGCAATTAAACTATTAATACGGTTTTGTCCACATTTTAGCAGCTAATTATTTAACCCTTTTTTTCAACAATTATTGAAATCTGAATAATTTTACATTATTTTTCTAAATATTTGTCCCTCTATATATAAAGATGTTGAAATGGAGCCTATGTAAAGGTTGTGTAAGCGTGACAGAGATATTATGTAGCTGATAACCATTGTGGCATTAGTCTTATTGGATACGATGACTGAAGTAAAAAGGGCGAAAAAAGAAAAAACCATTGAAATCCTCAAGTTATATTTAAGTGCAAAAGTAAGCCTCTAACAAAAGGAAAGTACGTAGTTAAACTTTTGAGCATGTACCACTTAATATTTCATTTTTTATTTTTTAATGCAACACCACTTCGTTATTCTACTTATTGAATATGCATGCCATACACTATCCTCATAAATAATAGCGTTTTTCCTACCCAACATAAAACTACTAGGCCGAAGTATATGACTAATAACATAACATATTAAAACATCCTTTTCGTTTATGGATTTAACCACACGTTTTCACAAGTTCAGGGACCTGAAATACTTTCAACCTCCTAATTATTTGTGATTAGAACTTAATGTTACTAAAGCATTTTCAAGGATAAAAGTCAATTAAGTACAAAAATATTAATAAGCTAATTTCAAAAACATTTGGTGGAAAGTCTCGCCCTAATTGATGCCTTTGCGGATAACTTGATTAAGCAGAATTTGTTCTAGTTAATTTGATTAGACCATCCAAATAGAAAATAATATATTTAACAATTAAATAATCAAATCAAGTTACATGATCCCACGAAAAAGAACAAAGAAATATCTTCATGTATTTACAATACCCCTTCTTATAATATTAATCTGGGTCAGGAAAATATTTCAATGTAATAAACTATTTAATGGAAAACTGCATAGAGAGATACTGAAATACAACATTCATATTACTAACATCGTGGCCACGCAGAGAGGAAGGATTATTTATTTTCTCATATGCTTATTGTGTACTCATTACTCAACGATATAATCTTAGGGTGTGTTTGGTTTACTTGAGAGAATAATAATAGAAATTATAGTAAATATAATGAGGAATGAAAAACGATACGACATCTATTCCTTATTGTATTGAGGGTATAGAGTATTGGTCCAAAAAGAGGAAGGATTATTTATTTATGGTCTTCGTTTATTAAGTTAGCGCATAACAAAGACCTTAATTACTTTAATGCAGAAACATATTGCACTTAAAATAAAATAGAAAACGAAAAGGGACTGAGATTGCGATTTACCACGAGTCATTTTAAAACCTTGTGGCCTCCATAAAACTCCAAAGTTTGGATCGTCATCTTCTTCCTTTTATAATTGCTGGTGGACAAGTTCCAACCTTGAGTCAGAGGACTCAGAGCTATTTCATATAAAATATTGAAAAAAGGAAAAGATTCTTGGCAGCTCAAGTCCTTCGCATTATGTTGTACACTTTCCACTCACCACTGCTACCCCTCTTAACAGGTCAATTAACACCAAAATACAAAGGGCCGAATGGTCGTTTCACGAGGTCCAAGAACCTGAATAATCATGCCAAAGGGGCTCCAAAAAGATTAAAAGAGAAAAGAAAACAAAAAAAATCCTAGAGAAAGAGAGAAGGCAGTGCATGCTTTGATTGGCTTTGTGAGTTGTGACACCGAGTTCTTCTTGCCTTTTGCTTCTTATTTATGATTTTTTTTTTGTATCTAGCTTTTCATGACACTTATTTATGATTGGATTGCAGGACGAGTACGAACTGAGACTGAGATTTGGTACAGAAATACACATTATCATCATCATCCTCATCCTCATCCATCTCTCACCTCCCATAAAGAAATGAACAAAGTGAAGAAGGAGCTTTACAAGTTACAACTTACAACCATGTACTGTCAAAAGAAGAAATGTCTCATATTTTTCATCAGAAAGACAACACAAACCCCCAGAAACTCACAAAGTCTTATCTGCTCTCTCTCTCTCTCTCATCCCCGCCTTACCCCATCAAATCTTTCTTGATTTTTACTCACAGTCAGTCCACCTATGATTCATTTTCAGTAGTAGGAGTACATGACCTTCTGTGCTTCTGTCTTGTTTTCTTCAGTCAGGAAGTTGTTACATGCATTATTAGCGTTGCCACTACTGCTGCTAATCAGTTGCTTAACAGCTTCAAGCTCGTAGTCTAATGGGGTTTCTTCAAAGTACCCATTTGCCTTCTCTCCTTCCCACTGGTTCAAAGTTTCCTCTCCGTTGTTCCCATAACTTATCATGAACTTCTGATTCTCTTCGTACCCATTTGAGATATAGCTTTGAAGTCCCATCTCTTCTTGTTTGATCTCCCTTCCATAGCTGATCTGACTGCAGCTTCCATCAGAGTTAGAACTGCAACTTGCTTCACTTCCAAATGATAGGAAGTTATCTTTCATTTGACGATAACATTGCACGGGACTGACCAAAATCTCTTGACTTAACAAAAGAGAGGAGCTTGAGGTTAGACCAGTATTGTTCCTAAAAATATTTGATTGAACAGGTGAAATGGTCTCAAAACCTGTGAATGATTTGGAAGGTGGATAGTAGCAGTAAGAACTGGCAAGATCTTTGAAGAGTGAGGAGAGTGAATGAGATGGTAATGGTGGGGTTTGAAGAGAAGATGGACAGGGTGAAGGTTTTCTCTGAGACTGAGGAGCCATGATCATAAGCTTCTTCTTAAGCTTGGTGTTCCAGTAGTTTTTGATATCATTGTCCGTTCTACCTGGTAACTGTGCAGCTATTATTGACCATCTGCAATTTGCAAATACGTTATAATTAAAACCAAAAACAGGTTCCATTAGATGAAAACTCTCGAGCTTAACTCAACAGCTGTAAGCAGATGTTGACATTCGGATCTAAAACTACCAATGCATGGTGAGAAATTATCCAAAAATTGGAAGATTCTTGAAAAGTGTAAGTTCTGTTTGAAGGAAAAACAAGAAAGAAAGAAAAAGAAAGGTAAACGGAAAATTTTCTTCTCCCACCTTCGATGTCTATGCGCAAGATAGATTTCATCAGAAAAATAAAATCAAGCGATTTACTCAGGAAAAGAACCTAAAGAAACGTTAACACAAATCAGTTTCGGTTAACAGTTTCTTGAAACTGTGGCATAATACAAAAGTCCAAAAATCGTAAAGGAAGTTCATAACAATGGAAACTAGTTTAATGCATCTACCTGCTCCCGATGCTAGCAAATAGGGTGCAGATTATCCTATCCTCCTCTTCAGTGAACTCGCCATGCTTAATGTTGGGTCTCAGATAGTTTAGCCACCTCAATCTGCAGCTCTTTCCACATCTCTTCAGACCTGATCAAACGAAACTCATAAATCCCATGCAAACAAACGACATGTAAAACAACAGCTTCAAAGAATTCAAACATAAACTTGAGCATGGTGTTACCAGCTTTCTGGGGAAGAGCAATCCAATTCCCAACAGTTCCATTTTTCTCTATGTACTCCCTAAGCTTTGCATCTTCTTCTGGTGACCAGGGTCCTTTCTTCACATTTTCCTTGTCACAGCAAGGAGCTCTTCCCATCTCTCTATGTCTCTCTTTGATCTGTGTCTGTGTGAGAGAGAAGGGTCTGCTGCTAAGGTCTCTTTGTGTTGGACTTGGCTATCTTATACAAAGTCTAGCAAGGAACTAAAGGCACACTTTTTCCATAAAAACTTTTATGTGTGGGAGGTGATCTGTTGGCGGCTTTTAATGAGAGACTTATGTCTGGGGGAAGTAAAAAAAAGAAAAAAAGAGTATTAAATTATCCAAAGGGTTTGTTCACAAGTCAAAATGATAGAAATTTTCAATCATCTAAATTAGCTAAGCTAATAGAACTTTCGATCTTTTGGTACCCCTCAATTTATAACCTTTCCCAGTCTTTTACTTTCTCCACAAAAGCATCCAAAGTCACGTTAACAGAGAAATTCAACAGCATTTGAATTGATAGCTACAGGCTTTTGAATTGTGACATCTTCCAAACCCTAGACTTAGTATATTCATAGGTGGATAATTATAACTAACAGGCTTCAACCTTAGTTAACAGATCTGAATCACAACCCTCGTGTAAAGCAATTCCAAGTTACATATTCAATTATTTATACACTGTTGGCTAACGTTAAAGGAATCAAGTTTTTATATTTACCTTATCAAAGAAAAAAGAAAAAACTAAATAGTTTAGCCAAGTAGGTTTCTTAACATAACAAAACTCCATTAATTTGAAATATTACATTTTTATAGAGAAACAGTAGTCACACTTGTTAGTGTATATACATGGCTTTTTGGAATCATTATTCTACAAATGTACATATATGTTTATGTTTGAATTTTCATACCCTCCAAAGTCCATGTTCTAAATTATTTGTTATACAGCAGTCTTCACAATTTGTATTAAAATATATATTGCTGGAAATATAACTTGCCATTTCCGGACTAACATAGAAGATCAATTGTTAGGTGGGTCTTCTGACTAATAAATCAACAAAACTGTAAGGGGTTTGAAATGTACCTCTCCTATTGTCTCACAATACTAAAAGCAGGCAAACCAAAAGCGAAATGAGGTTTTTTTAATTGCTTAGTCAGAGATGGTAATTAACAAAAATCAGCATAAAGATTGCCCCGTGTGTCTGTGTGTCTACGAGAATCTTTGTCTTTAAGTTTTAGAAGATCAGGTGCTTGTTACTGGCTCATCAACACCATAACTTCTGAATTGGTGACTCGTCAAGCTATTGGCAACAGCAGCTAACAATGTAAAAAAGGGCAAACCCATAGTCATAGAGATTGTTGAAGTACATGAAAACATTTCCTTATTGGTGCCAACTGACGCATTGAAATAGTAGCCTAAGCCAAGTTTAAGAAGAGCCTAGTTGATGTCGTACGCCACAAAGAAAAATATTAACCTTTCTAAAGTATTAACAGATACTAGAGTTGCTAAAGTCGTAAAAGGCAATTTCAAAAATAGATTTTTGAATAGTAGTTTCACAAATTTTTCAATTTTACCGTGGATGTTTCTAGCATAAACAAAAATAAAAGCAATCAAAAGCGAAATAATAAAAAGTACAAGAAATTTGGTAACGCAGTTCGGTATATCTTTCCTATATTTGTGAGGTCCTCACCCAATTTAATCACTTTTACCGAAGTACAATAGATTTACCCAAGACATTATTGAGCTGATATCATTTAATCCTTGATACTATCTCTTAACCCCATTGTTCGTGAAAGATTTTCACACTCAATAACACGACTGACTCATGTTAACCTCAACAATATTTGATAATAAAGGTACAAAATAAACAACTTAAATGATTAAACAATAAGCAATATAAACAAAAACAACAATTGAGATAAAAACAATTTCCCTAAATATGCCGCTTCATTAACAGAAAACGGGAAATTGTCTATCAAAAGATTTGCTATGAGGCTTCAATATCTTCACAAAAAATCCTAGAAAAGAAGTACTTTCATGTGAATAGGTAGAACAACAATTGGTGGAGAAGACCTTTGTGTGGACTACTAGATCAAGTCAAGAAACAAAACAGATGAAGATAAAGATTGTTGGACGCACATTGGATGCACCCTAGAAGACAAGGAAGACTGGACACAGAACATTCAAATGGAGATGGAGGATGAAGACTGCTTCTAATTAATTAGGCTCTCAATTAAATCCCCAAAATTCAGCTCAAAACTATCCAATAAATCACGACTTCACGTAAGAGAAACACAGCTCAAATTTTCAGAAATCATGTAGCCAACAAAATACAAAGAAATATAGAGTCACGCACACACCAAACTATAGATTTCACACACTACCATTCAGCCCACTCACTCATGTAATCTTCACACACTCAAAATTAATTCACCATTAACCCAACTTACACAAACGTTGCTGCATCACCACTAAAAGCACTAAAGATTGTAGTCAATTAACACAACAAGACCCCACGACAAAGACCCAAAAATCAGACAAAAACCCTTGGCCACACATCTGAAAAATTCCAACAATAAACCTTAACTCTTATACACGTAATACACCCCCCATTGTGATGTATACACACTTCAACTTAAGATAGAGTTCTATCTCACTTAAGCAATTATCCCACAAATCTAGCAATGCTCCACTCTACATCACCCACGTAATCCATCATACTTCTTGTCAAGATACACATTAATTAAGGATAGGACTCTATCACAATTAAGAGATTATCACCAATAGTTTTTTGAATTCAAGTCATTATCTAATTAATATCTTATATGTCTAATTAATAAATATGATGCCAAAATTAAATAATATGATATATACCATATATTTTAACAATCTCTCCCTTTTTGTTATTGTTTGTCACATAGTCAAAACTCCTCCTAAAAGAGATAATTAGACATATAACCATCAAATGCACAAATCCATTCTCCCTCTTGGGACAAAAATTAGATGCCAAAAAGCACGACGCATAGTCACGCATATATCTTGAAATCTCATCCTGAATGGAAAAGTCACCAAAAATAATTTGATGTCTCCCCCTTGGGACAAAACAGTATCAAAACATATACTCATAAAAATCAACAA
This sequence comes from Erythroxylum panamense, assembly GCA_027123425.1. Taxonomy (NCBI): domain Eukaryota; kingdom Viridiplantae; phylum Streptophyta; class Magnoliopsida; order Malpighiales; family Erythroxylaceae; genus Erythroxylum; species Erythroxylum panamense. Next base: position 7,093,468 of record JAOTIZ010000202.1, on the reverse strand, counting down.
TAAGTGCAGCAGAAGAATCATAAGCACGCCAAAATGACAATTTACCATTATTCAAAACATCGAGAGATATGCTCGAAAGAGAGAGAGATATCCGAGAAAGAAACCCATACTATTATCAATTTATGATAAGAGTAACTTAATATTAAGAAGTAAAACAAAGGAAAACTAATTTATGATAAAAGTAAATTAAAGAAAGAAAAATTAATTTATATTAGTTTAAAAAACAATCTTGCCTAAATCCACTCTTTGACATATTTCTTAAAAATTTAAGTATCTTTTTTCAACAAGAGATTGAAGAGGAAACTTGTTGTAATAATTTATTTTTCATGAGTAAAAAGTACCTCTTTTTACAATTCTAAGAAGAAGAGTAACCGTACCTTTAAAAGTTATTGGGTTTGGGGTTAAACTAGATGTTAAAAATAAGAAATCATTATTATCAATTACTACTTACTGTTATTGATTGATCAATATGCGGTTGACCAATGTAGTAATTGTTTGAACATTAATTTTGCTCTTGAGAAAGATTGTATTGGTTGATCAATGTGGGTTTACAGATGTAATAACTGGGTTGATTGTGACACATTGGTTGACCAATGCATAATCAATATTGCTACAAAGTCTTGGTATACAAATTTAACTTATATTTTCCTACCATTTAACTTATATAAATCTACCAGTACAACTAAAATCAGTATTCTAACGTCTTTAAATGGGTAAACATAATCTTTCTAATGCAAAATTAAGTTAAAGCGGTTCTTTAAATGTAACAAATGTATGTTTTAATGATCTTTCTTTTCTTTAAATTCAAAAACCTCATGCAATGAGCTAAAATATAAGTGTGTTTATTTATAAAAAGCCTTTAAATTATCAAAGTGATTAAGCAAGAATTATACATTACATTTTCATTTATAACTTTATTACGCTTGTTTCTTGGTCTTGATTTTTATAAATTGAAAACTCATAGCCGTGAGAGCTCTCTGTACAACCGTGAGTTAGCTTTTATGGTGCTGCATGACCGTGTAGCTTGGTCTTTCCTCCTTCCTGAAAGAGATTGTTTCATTCGTCCCAGAAACAAATTATCCTAAATCTTATATAATTTGATTTGGTTCACATTAGGGGATCTAGGTTGGTTGAGATTAGGCGAAGAGACTCGTAGTTATTCTAGTAAGGGGTGACTTTTATATTGTTACAAGAAAATGACATAGGACGTCTGCAAATGCTTCATCGTTATTTATGCTCCATCCTTCTCCCTAATTCTATGATAAATTTACAAAAGTAAGAAGGAGGTGAAGCGAAGAGAGGGGATTTCTTATATAAAGAAGATGACAAAGTATTCTTAAATTTATGGAGTGATAAGAAGAAGATGACATAGTACATCGGCTGGTTGGCTTGACTCATAACCTAAACATTTTGTAATAGTAACATAGAGTTTAAAATTTTAGAATAACGACGACTTTTAATAGTTAAATAAAATAAGACAGGGTTATATTAGACAGAGGATCTGAAGTCCATTATTAGCTAGGGGTCCCGTTCTATTTTTGTTTATGATGTGTTGATAACGTGACAATTGACACTACATTGTTACAAACCCAACAACCTCTACTAATCTAGACCTTAACAACAAACACTTCAGACCCTTGTAAAATAGTGGCATATTGTACCAGAGTTGCAACCTATTTTAGGATAATTGTGCTAAACTGTTGCTTTAATCCTTAAAGATTGATAAAGAAGATGTGTATTGTAGATATTATGGTTTCCTGAAAATTAAAGAACATCAAAGATTTTTACTTGGTTTGATAGTTTCAATGCTATCTATATCCAAGGTTCCTGCTGTTGTGGTTTTACTAGTATCAAGAAGCAGAGAAAAATTGTACAGAGATTGAGTGTTTTTAAAAAACACTTGCAATGAGTCTTCGAAACTCCCCTAGTACCCACAGATAAGCACCCTAACACTCTCTGATATTTTTCTCACTCTATTCTTACACTCACTGAATGTTTGCTTACAATGTAATGAGAAAAATGTGATCTGTCCTGATGCTTGAATTATGTCCTATTTATAGGAGTAGAGATCAGTTGCCTTTGGTTATGTGCTAAATGAGTCAAATATGTGCAAATGCTCTTCACGTGATCTATTTAAGCATACTTCTAAAGCTGTGTGTTTTATGTATGTTGGTTGTGTCTTTGATTTACTTTAGATGTGCTACGACTGCATTTTGGCTTGGCTTCCGACGCTTTCCTCCTCATGTGAGTGTCACATGTACTTGTCTTAAACTTAGTTGCTTTTTTCTCTGACTGATTATAACACTCAAAAGCTTATCTCTCCTTTTCTCTTTGTCATTTTCAGACACCTTTTCTTCTCTTCTTCAATTCTTCATGTATGTACTGTGTTTGTTGCATTTGACTGGAGATTCATGGAGTAAACGTGATTTTCATCACATCCTATTACGTATATCGACAGCTTTTCTTATGTAATCAGTCAAATGATTGTTGCTTGAAGATGCACTATTATTAGCATGGTTTTTCCTAGTTTGCTAGTTATAAATCTCCAACACAACATGAGTTTATTGAACTAGAATTGTCTTTCATATTCGATCTTGTAGCACCCCACTCCCGCAAGACCTGAACTTGACATCGATGGGTGATATTCGAGTCTGTGCCCCGCGAGGGTGGCGTGCTAAAGTACTCAATCAATTAGAAATCGGTATAATTTTTTTAACCACAACAAACACAATATGCGAAAATCGATACTCAATTTGAGCCTACTTTCGTTCATAAACATTTTTAAGAGCCATTTGGGTAATTTCACAAATATAAAACACTTTAGTCATTTCGGAATACAAATTTATACAAAAAGTTGCTGAAAATACAATTCAATATAAAATAGAGAAATAAAATGCAGACGTCAACTGATCCCAATCTCTATCCTTTACTTGTATGCTGTATGTATACTCCCGTTAGCCTAACGGGATATTCTTTTGATCCTGAAAAATAATTGCAAATTTTGGGTGAGTTTTGCGAACTCAATGAGTGATCATCGTCGATGGCTCACTCAGTCACATAACACACCAAATCACATTCACATCAGTTCACATTTCACATTCAATGAGTATCGATCTTATAATGCTATATGCATGAGACTCACATTTGTTCTTATTGTTGTGACCGAGTGTCTATCACACACTTATACAAATATTGACCCATAAGGCTCAGTCAAAACAGAATTATAGAGCATAGCTCTATGCACAGAACACATATCACGGAGCAAAGCTCTACGTGCAAAATCAGAAATCACGAAGCAAGGCTCTACGTGGAAACGCTTCATATTGGCAACTCAAATCACAACGCCTTTATCTGAACATGCATTTTATGAAATGCACCAATCACATTTGCACATATCATCGAATCGTAGTCTGGCATTCAACATTAAGTTGAGAATCACATTTCATTCATAGGCAAATGCATATTCAAAAACACACTTGTCATCGGACCATAGCCCGGCATATAAAAATCACATTATGCATACTTATTTCATCACATTCATATATAATGAGCACTTCAATATTTCTTTCTTACAACACATTCATCGGACCTCCTGTCCGGAAGCTAAAACAGTCAAACACTTTCACATAATCATTCAGAAATCAATCAATATCAAAAAGTCAAACAAAGCAAACAGT
>JAOTIZ010000202.1:7062202-7079149 GCA_027123425.1 Erythroxylum panamense | reverse complement strand
TCAATAATTCAACAATTCAATATTAATACCTTAAAATCTACTAAATCACAATCACCATTCCAAATTTAATTTCCAATTGGACCAATCCACTTTCCAGATGCAAAATGCCAAAACGCAAATTGCCAATCTCACTTCAACCGAAATCAACTTCAACATTCACACAATTTCACTTCAACCGAAATCAACTTCAAAATTTTCCCCAAATCCAACACAACACCACCAATTTTTAACCCCACCAAATCCACCATCATCCAACAACCAACACAATCACAGAAGCAATAAATTTCAAAATGCCATGAAAAATGAAACAAAATTCAAAATGCCAAAACAATCGGTCTTCACCAATCTGGATCTGGGTCGACGTCAGGTCACGGTTGGGTCACGTCGCGAGGAGGACAAAGGAGAAGATCGCTCGCTGCTGGCCACGGTGGGGTGTGTGGTGGACGCCGGACAGTGGTCCTCAGTAGTCGGCGACGTCTTCGGTTGGCGTGGATGAAGGATGAAGACGGCAAGGCGGGCGCGACTCCATGACTCCAAGACAGAGGAGAATAGGAGGAGGCGGAGAAGGATAAGGCGGCAATGGTGTCGGTGACAAGCGGCGAGGCAGATCGAAGGCAAGCGGTGTAAGGCGGTAGGGAGAGAAGACGAAGAGAGATGAGAGGGAGAGTTCGGAGTCGGGCAGGGGGGTAGATTATTTAGGTTTAAATTTTCTTTTTTTGCAAAATGGTCCCTGACAGTTTTTTTTTGCAGAATTGGCCCGAAAATTTTGGTATTGGCAGTATCGACCGGTACTGACTGGAATTTATCCCCGGTATGTCTTATGCCTGTACCGGTACCGGTTTTTCAACCGGTACAAAACCAGCCAGAACCGTCCGGTACAGAACGAAATCCGTATCGCTGCCCTCATAAGTTATTTTACATATAAACAGCTATGACTAAACAGTTAATTTTACCAAATATCTTTATATAAATAACTAATGTTATCCAATGGTTAAATCAGCTATATTAATTTGTTGTCAACTAACCGGTGATAGAATTAGCTAACAGCTAATGTAATCCCCTAATTTTCAAACATAGCTATTGTTTTTTACTAGCTATGTTAGCCATGTAAGCATATGAACCCCTTCTTTGTCACGTCAATATCTGAATAAGATGACACATCTGCTATCATGCCAAAACCTAGGTCTTACCTTTACTACATGAGCATCTATATCAACTATCAAACCATCGTCCACTTCAACAACCATGTTATCACTGGGTCCTTACTTTGCCACATCAACATCTAGGTCCCACCTATGTCATAGTTCAACTCAGTTGATACGATTAACATCATGTTTGACTAACTAATTCAATTATTTTCGCACTAGTTTTTTTCTTTACTTATATCAATTTCTAAGATTTTTTGGTGCCCTGAACTCATTTTTGGTTAAATTAGTTAAATTTTAGTCCTATAAATAGTTTTCTCATTTTCTTATATTTTTCAAACCTTATTGTTAAGAATCTTCTTCTTTTATATGCACTATTTATATTTCCAAACTTCATTAATACATTCCTCAACCAATTAATGTCATCTTTGATGAATTCAACTATGATTTATGAGTTGAGAAAATGTGTAACTTTTTCAAGAGGTAGGTTTTGTTAGTGTATCACTACTACTCAAACCTACCTAGAAGATAGGCGAAGTGGAAGATATATCTATAAAATGTCTACTATCTTGGAATAACATGAATCATCAAATCCTTATATAGTTTCATAATACTACTTATGAAAAAGTAACCAAACTCAAATTTTGATGATTTGATAATGCTAAAAAGGCATGAGATTTTCTAAAAAGTGGTTATTATCTATTTGATGATGATAATCAAATTCAATTCTATAGTATTCATCACATATATCTATAACTTGCCCAAAATATTTATAGTTATATCTTTAAAGTTTAAGAGCTTTGCATATTAGCTAATACCTAAGTATTGATCTCTGTGGTCGATAACACATCTGACGTTTATTGATTAATATTAAAGATAAGTTTAAGTCTAGTCGTAGCTCTTTTTCCGTTAAATTTCTCAGTCAAACCTTTACATTATGATTAAATAACTAATCATAGAAGAAACCTGACTTTATGGCTTTTGGAATAAGAATTTTATTCCATCTAATGATGTTATTCTTTCCACACAAACCTTTTTTTTTTACTATACTCTAATAAGAAGTCCTATAGAGTATTTTACAATTACTACAAAAAAGAGTGGTCATCATATCTCCTGGTGCAGAAAATGATCTTGCTAAACTTTTTGATAAGGTAACTCTTCCAAGTCCTCTCACCCTATTACTATTACTCTTATTGCTATAAATTGTTGAATAAAGAGTACATCTCCTAAATTTTCCTTGAAATATCTTTGTACCCTTATATAATAACTCTAACCAAGATCATCTCCCATATCATGTTTGTCACATCAGGTATTTTATCTTCATAGTAATTTAATTTACTTGTTATAATCACTTGACCTCTAACTCCTTCATATTTAATTCTATAAAAACTCCTTTGTTTTAAATATTGTTGATATTTCATTAACTCTACTATGCATGTTCAAAGTTTATTCAAACACTTAAATTGTCTTTACCTAACACTTTTCTTATTCTTAAAGTTTCTTTAAATCTCATCTTGTTGGTCAATTATTTGAAGTTGGTGTTAACTTAATTCTTTAGAGTGATGATTATAGTATGTAGAATCTATAGATAAGCGAGATCTTTGAAACATGGCATAAGGTTGGATGAATGTTTGGCCTCACGCCTCTTACCTTATATCCAAAATTGTTGGTGTTATTACATATAATATTAGACACTCCCATCTTGGCCATCGTCTTCAATATTATACTTAGATCTTTAACTTTTAGTGATTCATTATGTTAGAGCAAGTTTAAAAAGTTATGATTGTATTTCATGCCAACTTTTCAAAAGTCATACTTTACCTTCTATTAATTGTGATCATATTTATTTAACACCGCTTTAATTTGATATATTATGATATTTGAGGATTTGCTCCTTATGACACTATGGGATGTTTACAATATTATATAAAGCTTGTTAATAATTTTTCTATACATAAATGGTTTTACCTTATGCTTCACAAAATTTAATTATTCCCTTTGTTTATTCTCACTTTATAAACACGATTCAAACTCAATTTTTTAACAAAATAAAAATTTTGCACACTGATAATGCCATAGAATATAAAGATAAATATTTCACTTTATTATTCTTGATTAATACGGAACTGTTACCTAATGATCCTGTCTAGGTACCTCTCAATAAAATGGTAGACTTAAACGAATGCATTGACATATTCTTAATACTATTTAAGCTCTTCTCATCTTTTCCTTTTATTTAGAAACCTTTTGGGGGATATGTTACATTTATTGATATCTATACCATCCATCATCTCCCTAATTTTTTTTACAAATAATATATACTATAATGAAAATTTGTATATTGTGCTCGTAATTATCAAACTTTTAAAGCTTTCAGCAATGTTTAGTTTATTCTTCTCCAACCATATGAATATATCAAACTAGAATCATGATCATGATTTTTTTTTTCTAGAGTATGAGAAAGAACACAAGGTATAGGTATTGGGATCCCTTACATCAAAGTCTTTGTATCTCTTAATGTGTGATTTTTTGAGATATAAGATGTTTTCATCTCTTTCAAAATTATGAGAAAATGAACCTTTTTGATAGTTTTTCTTTTATCCTAACCTATACTTTTTTTAATGATATTTCCTTTGAATGATCATTTTCTAATGATCTTTATCAATTCGACATAGCCTACACTTATTACAACTGCACCTCTATAAACTATGGATTTATCACCTTCTCCAAATGATCCTTTTCTTTTTACTCACTAATTAGAATCTTTTACTCCTCCACTTGTTACTTGTTGTACTAGTTGCATAACTTTCCTTTATATCCATCTTTAAGTTTTTTTATGTTTATTTTATTGTTCTCCTCTTTATATAGACCTCACACCTATCGTGTAAGCTTTGACCTTCTATGTAAATTACAAGTACTTATTATCACTTATACTTAGAACATGGTTGATTTACCTTCAAACAAGTTTATTTTTAGTTACAATTAGGTCTATAAAATTAAGACTCGAGCTGATAGACAGTTAAGTGATATAACATCTAACTTGTTGTTAAAGTATTACATAAGAGTACAACATCGACTATAGGGGAACATTTTCTTAAGTAGCCTATTTAACCTTAATCCACAATCTCATTGCCATTCTTCGTGGAAAAAGTTGGTCACTATTTTAGATTGATATCAAGAATGCATTCCTTAATGGTGATCTTATAGAAGAAGTATATCTATAACCTCGACTTGGTTATGATTATTCACTTAATAAAGTTTGTTGTTTTTGGAAAGCCTTATATAGATTGAATTATCCTTCTTAAGCCTTATTTGCCAAATCCAAATTTATTATTAGTCTTTTTGGTTTTTAGTTTAATCTTCTAGTCATGCATTATTCCTTTATAAAATAGATCAGCATTGTACTCCTCTTCTCTTATATGTTGATGACATGATAATTACTGATGATGACTCTCAATGTACCTCAACTTTCAAATTTTTTCTACATCAACAATTCAAAATAAAGGATTTAGGTAATCTAAGTTATTTTTTAGGTCTTGAAGTTTCATATAATTTAACTGTTTTCTATCACAGGTAAAATATTTTACTATTACATCTCTTATGCTAGGATAATTGACTGCTTGCACTCCACTATAATCCAAGGTTCATCTTTTTGCTACTAATAGGACTCTTCTCTATGATGGTACTCTTTATCGTTTATTTGATGAAAGTCTTATATGTCTCACTAGGTGTTGTCGTCGTCGTTGTCTTATTTGTCTCACTATCTCTTAACTAGATATTACTTTTGATTTTCAAATTATTAGTCAATTTATGTCAACACCTTATATCACTCACTTTTCTATTGTTCTTTGTATCATTCGACAAATCAAAAGTACTCTTTTCATGGTCTTTACTTATATCATTCATCTTTGTTAGAGTTACAAGCGTACTCTTATGATGATTGGGTTGAAGATCTAAATGATCATCACTCCATCAATTACCATTATTTCTTTCTTAACACATCTCTCACTTATGACACTTAAAAAAACAAACAGTTAGCTCTCATTATCGAACTAAAACATAATATTGAACTTTTGCTAATACTACCTTTGAGCTCCTTTAGTTACTTTGGTTTCTTTAAGATATGGGCATTTCATATTCTTCTACAACTCTTCTCTTATAAAAATTATAGTGCTATATAAATTGTTCATAATGATGTTTTCAATAAAGATACCAAACATACTAAAATTGATCGTCACCTTGTATGGCATCATGTTCTTCAATATAGTATACAACTTGTCCTTACTTCATTATAATCTCATATCGTCCACATTTTAACTAAATTACACCCACCTTAGCTATTTCAGGAACTTATTTTTGAACTCAAGAAGCCTTATATGTTTATTATCTTAAGATTGAAGGAAGATGTTAGCATATTTGTAAGTCAACAAATATGCTAACATGATGCCAGTTTGTCATTAACATTAATTTGGGGATACAATTAACATAGGTTAAGGCATTTCTTTAATTATATAGTCAAACTATGTATAAATGCCTCTTTTCTATGTGAGTTTGTATGTATAGAAACATTAACAATAATTTTCTCTCATTTATCTTTACTCCTTATAAGAGTAATGCAATTAATATGAAAATAGCCTCGTTATGGGTGGCATATTAGAGATAAATGATTAAACTAATGTAGAACAATGATAAAATTGCTCTTTCAAGATGTAAAATACTCTAGAAAAATGATCAACTTATTTAAAATAGTATCATTATGGCTAACTTACTAGGTACAAGTGATATAAATAATTTGAAATAAGGATACAATTACTATTTCGAACTAATGCAACGATCTAAGAAAAATGACGCAACTGATTTAAAATAGTCTTAGTGAGTGACATGCTAATTGCAACTAATGCAATTATCTAGAATAGTGATGTAAGTAATTTGGACCAGTGATGCTATTGATATAAAATAATTTTTGAAGAATATAAATAAAATAATTTTATTTTAGGTGATATGTTAAGCATAAATGATGCAATTAATTTAGAATCATGACGTAAATACTCTTTAAGGTTGATACAACTACTTTATGAAAAATGATACAATCGGCTTATGCTAGATTAATGTGGATAAGGTTATATATTTCATGCGGGTCTATAAGAAATAACCATTCCACCAGTTAAGTGTAGGATTGCTAACTACAAGATTAATAGTGTCTATCTTTTTAATTTAGATACTAATGATGCACTTAATTACTCTAATTACAATAAGGAACATGTAGAACTTTTGTATGATTGTTTGCTTGTTCGTTAATGAATATTAATCATTTATATGTCTTATTTATACTTATTATCATGTTTAATTATTCTTATGGATAAGAAGAAATGGTTATCTATATACAAATTAATTATTAACTCTTGCATGTCTTGATTGAAATGTTAACCGTTAGTTTGGGTGGGTTCAACATTCAAAACCTGCCTACGGCAACCTAACTGTTAGAATAATATACGACTCTAATATTTTTCGCATTTACCTTAGAGTTTTGTATAATAGAGGTTTCGGAACTCTGTACTTTTATAGTGCAAACATCAGCAGTAGGTGAAATATTCAATTTAAACGCTTCAGATAAAGTTTGAGAATGCCCCTATTTGTATTAATATTTAATAATAATAACAAAAACAAAGAACGTGCTTTGACGGAGAGGAATAGGCGAAATTCTCTGGAGTTCGAGGGGGCGAAAGGGAATTTTAGAAATAAGAAAGGGGCTGATTACTGATAAGAAAACCCACACAGAAAAGTCAAAACAAGTTCCGACTGAGATTTGAAAGACAGAAGATACAACCTTAGCTTGGCTGTCCTGATTAGATGACGTAACTTATTGCGCATGTGGTCACTCCCAGCTGTTAGCGTCAAAAATATTTCAACTCAGACATCAATCAATATCGTTGGACACACGTGTCCAATAATTTCACCATCTTCTTGGCCTCAGTGGCCCCACTGCGTGGAACAACTCTACTCCCCCGTAACTCCACTCCCATTCATTAGTTTCTCCCCGACTTGGGTTGGCCCGTGGGGAATTGGTTTGGTTCACTCAGAGATGGGAAATTCAGAGATTAAAAGATCAATCAATCAAGTCAAATCAAATCGCAAGATTGCTTCTTCTTCGTTGCTGAACTACCGTCTCTAACATGTGATCTGATCTGGTTGGTGAGAGCAGTTTTGATGGTGTTTATTTTATTATACTGAGATCCATTGCTGTAATTTGAACATTTCTTATTGTTTTACTAGGTTCAAAAGACATTAAAAAAATTATAAAACTAATGTTATAAAATACTTATATCATGATTTACTCATAATTATTATAATTTACCATATCCTAACCTGTACAAATAATGCATTACCAAACTACTCATTTTCTAAACACATAGTAGTTAGGGTACAATGTTATGTTTATATCATTAAAATTAAAACTAATTATCAGAAATAATGATATTACAGTTGTTTACATCTTTTTACATGAAGATTTGATAAAGATACCATAATTTGAACATAACTTCTCTAACAATTTTAAGATCTAATTCGTTTGGCATTAAAGCGTTTATGGAAAATAGATAGTTGAGTGTTAATGATTTGTATAATTAAATAACCATTTTATGGTTTTTATTTAAACTTAATGCATTTTAAGCATTTTTTTTTAAATTTACTTGTATCTATGTCCTAACATATATTTTAGATTGCATTACATTTTAATACAACATACATTATCAGGGCCAGTAGGGTCTTGCAAATGTTCAAGACCGACCCTTCGTTGTGAAATTTTAGGTAACTGCAAAATTAGGACTCGCTTTCTACAATGTCAGGTAAACAAGAATGGACTTGTTTGCAGGCGTTTTTGATTTTGTGTTTCAATGGCCATCTCGGCCCAGGCAATAGAACATTATATAGGTTTATGGAAGTCGAGGATTGGCTACTTCGTATCTTCAATCTGTCTGTTAATGATACTGCTTCGAAGTCACGTTGGACAGGATAGTCTTCTTACAAAATGAAAGAATGAGAAGATGAGTTAAATATATACCTCACATTCGACCATAGAACAAATTTATCCACTTGATTCACCACCGCTTAACGAAACTTCGTTATGTCAGTTAACAAAATTAACCTGTGACATTCAAAAGTATAACGAGACACCGACAATTACGACTTTTCACCTGAAATCAAAATCGCCAGATTTAGTAACTAGAATGTTCCGATTAAATCCCTATTAAATCTTGGGACATCTATGTAGCAATTACCATACAACGGCATGTTACATCAAAAACACATTACACCTACTGGCATTACAAGTGAACAACTGTGAGGCATGCATTAATCCCTTCTTATCCGAAGACTGTATTGGTGAGTTGTACAGTTGCGTTCCCTCCAGATTGTGCAGATACTTCATATGAATGCAGCCTTTAGTAATATACCACCCTACCTTAGGCTTTCAGCGTTTTTGACTGTCCATTCGAGTAGAACTGACCATTCTTTAGGAGCCCCGTATATTTGAAATAGGTGTTGTATTCTGGTCTAAATAATTTCAGTGTAATTACATTGAAAAAATAGGTGATCTCTAAGTTCTGATTATCTTTTGCAGAGAAGGCACAATGGGTCAATACCTCCAAAACTTCTGTCCTTAGTACTCACTCTTGTTTTAACCATCAACCAACTAGTGAGTGAAGTTTAGGCATTAGAAAACTTCCATATCAGTCTGTACCACATCACCTTGGCAGATTGTGATTTGTAAATTTGATAGCAGGAGCTATTTTGTGAACCTATGAGAGCTGCTTCCAATCTATATTAATTTGTCAAACTTTTGTTGATTGGGGTTGCATTGAGGAACTAGATTTAGCACAACAGATGCACCCTTAAAATTAATACTCCATCTATTATTTTGTATTATACTATCCACCCTAGCCTATTTGGGAATTTGTAGTTTTGGTAACCGGACAAGTTATAGCCCTCTCCACAAAAGACAGGAACTTCCATTTCCAATAATAACTTGGATGTAAGGATAAATTTGATATCTTAGCCTCAGAATTTGAATAAAACTCCAGGCATGCTCTCTGTTGATTTTAATCCCCAAAAAGTTGAAGTCCTTAATATAATATTCGTTGATTCATTTGGATCAAAGGGATTCTCTGTTAGTTAGGATCTTCCATGCCCTCTAAGTGAGAAGCATATTTGGCATAACTTGGACGGAAGTTATTCCAAATCTACCCTTCTGTTTAGATAAACAGAACTCAGTCCATCTAACCTTTGCCTTTACCCTCCCAACCTATAGGAAGTTCTTGATACATTTTTCGATCTCTTTGGTTAGCTTCCTTGGTATACACAGATGTGCAGACTAGTTTACATTTAGATTTCTAAGCACTGAAGAGGTCAGTTACAACCTTCCAGTTTCTGATAGGAATCTATTACGCCAATTGTTGATTCTTTCTTTAAACTTGTTCAACAAAGGAAAAGATTCTTATTATCTTTGCTTCGTAGTAATTATTGGGATTCCTAAATACTGGAAGGGGCATATTGGATTGATAGACCAGTTATATTGTAATACGTAGTGTGAGCTTTATTATATATCCTGGATCTACATGAAAGGATTAAAAACGAAGGTAATGTGGAATACTTGGATTTCAGTTCCATCTCTGATTCTGATTCTAATTCTAAGCTTCAAACATCTTTGAATCTCTCGGGACCTTTAGTGGAAAGTGCTCACCGATTCACAGGCTAAGTCTTTCTACAGTTTTCTCAAAACACGAGCTTCCCTAATGGATTAGAAATTTCTTATGCTCGTGAATGATATATATGAGTAACTGCAGGAGACCTTCATCTTTATATAGTTTCCATATTGGGCTTCCCCATCATAAAACCGATATGGATCCGGTCTACACTAATTGGGACTCATTTTTTACCCGGACTTCGACCCATTAATCTAGATCATTTATTGGGCCACTTTATTATCTTTATCTGGATCAAATTATGCAATTTAACTGATAATTTATTTAAAAATTAAAATTGTAATTAATGTTGTCCAACTTTATGAGATATTGACAAAATTGTCCCTAAGGACAAAAATGCCTAACAATCTCCCCTTTGGACAAGCATTAATTGCAGTAGACTCTAATTTAAAAACAATTTAAAAACTCGGTTAAACCACACTACTGTATTAGTCGACTAAGTTTTAAAAATAAAACATTTGATTCAAAGATAACGAAAGTCCATTATTTTGTCCCGCAAGACTTTCGATACCGAAAAGCATCAGATGCATTTGTCCTGTGTGACACAGATCCAATACAATACTTCACTAACATGAATGGAAAAATGAAATGTGACAAACTACGATGATACCTTTATGATCTAAATTATATCATCTTCGTTTGTAGGTCTCGATTTCTCCAACTTTATGCTAAACCGCATATGCTAAATTGCATTAGAGAAATCCTGTTTTCTCTCACCGAATGCTAAACAGCATTAGATAAAACCTTTATGTTCTCCAACTGAATGCTAAACTGCATTAGAGAACCTTTATGGGATTAAAAAACTTATATCCCCCTATGTCATGTCAAACTTTATAGATATCTATGTTAAACTGTATGTGTCTAAATGACATAGGCACAAGGTTAATCTGTATATATGCCCAATGACCTTTAAATGCTTAAGATCGACACAAATCTTAAGACTTTTATACATATTATGACAATGTATGATGATACGTAATACTGAGGATAAACGATGATCATCTTTATCAATGAACCATCATATTATCATAATACTTTAACATGTACAAATGTACATGAAGCAAACATAACGATCCCCTAACTAGCAGTGTCTAAGGACATTAAAACACCCATACTGTATACTTGTGTTACAAACACAAGTGGGTGAAGTCCTTTAGTTAAAGGATCGACTCAAAATTCTTCAGTCCTTAAATGCTACAAACCTTAATGTCACCTTTTCGTGTCAACACCTTTATGACCAAATAATTGATCTTTAAATGTTATGACCCTGTGATATTCTTCATTTTCATTAAGTAACACTGTAAAAAGAATACCACAGTAAAACCAAATGGGTCTAGCTACTGAATGGACCACAGACCACTCAGAAATCAAATTTCTGAGCTAAACCCTCTGCGAAACAGCCCCTTAGCATGCACTCTGCATGCCTAGTCGAGGAAGTTACATGTGTCTCTATGACACACTTCTACGACATTGTATCATCTACAAACTTGAACTGTAACCTTAAGTGAACTTTTGATCATCCGAACTCATAGCTAAATCTTAATCTGAATTCCCTATAAGGTTTAGTTTGTTGAATTTTCTATATGTCAACATATAATCCTTGATTTCTTCAAGTCTCTCAACGCTCGCTAGACTACATTCCAAAGGTCTATAACTGGATTAACTAGATATTGACCAAACAGTCAAACAATGAATGCAATGTCCTATCTAGTACATAGCCGAGCATACATCAGGCTATCCACCGT
This sequence comes from Erythroxylum panamense, assembly GCA_027123425.1. NCBI lineage: Eukaryota > Viridiplantae > Streptophyta > Magnoliopsida > Malpighiales > Erythroxylaceae > Erythroxylum > Erythroxylum panamense. The sequence goes on along the minus strand of JAOTIZ010000202.1, from coordinate 7,067,500 downwards.
ACTAGAATATGGAACATTCCTCATAATCTCTCTCTTTTCACTTTATTCTTTGGGTATTATACCAAAGATTATCTCTCACTGTGAGAGACAGGTGTTACGACAGGTTTTACTGTCAACCGTATTAAACCTTTATAACATATGCTCAATGTATGCATTCTTTGAGAGGTCTGATGAGTGTTGAGATATGTCCTGGTAAATCCGAATACCTAGGACAGAAGATGCTATACTAAGGTCCTTTATGTCAAGGTTTTTGACCAAAAGTTGCTTATCATCATACAACATGGTCAAATGACTTGATGTGGGCAATTTATCATCCTCATGCGGTAATAGGAAGATAACTTTGCTCCTCTCAACTTCATAGTACAGGCATCTTTTGACTTTATTTCCCATGAAGCCAAAGGAGGTCATAACCTCTTCAAATGTAAGGTATCACTTTCAGGAGGTTTATTGTAAACCATATATTAATCTGCATAACTCGCAAAACATGTCAGTACTGTCTGGATGCTGGGACCCTACAGATTGTACCCTATAGACCACTTTATAAAGGTCTTTATTCAGGAAGGTGGTTTTGACAGCCATCTGATGTAACTTTATATCATCATAAGCTACAATTGCTTTTATCACTCAAAATGTATCCTACTAGAATACGAGAGAAAAGGTAACACAAAGTCAACCTTTTTTCCTGAGTGAACCTTTAGGCAATTGAGCTAGCCCATAAACCGTTGATCTTTATCCTAAAATCCTTTAGGTCTTAAAACTTTATTTACAACTAACGAGCTTGCAGTTCCTGATGCAAATCAACTAGCCCCTAGACCTTATTATGCTTCATAGCTTGCATCTCGTCATTCATCGCATCCCACCACACATCCGCATTAGGTCCAAAAATAGCTTCTGTAAAAGTAACTGGATCCATAATATGTCTAATAACATAGTCAAGTACACTTGATAGACTATGTTGTCAGATGGGATAGCAGGTCGTCTCACTCAAGTGGATTTACTTAACTGTATTAGATCTTGTACCCCCAGGAACCCCTGTGTGTATCGGCATGGGTTCCTGTTCCTATGTAGGTATGGCAAACAGATCCTGATCCACCAGATCTAACTGTATGATTAGTAGATATGTGACAACTGTAGTATCCACCCTGCTATCGTCCGAAGAGTCAAGAGGCCCACCATCATCATAGACATGGTATTCCAGAAACTTAACTGTTTTTGATTCCACTATTCTGGTCCCTCCTCTACAGTAAAATCTGTAACCTTAAAGTGGTTGAGATATTTTACTAAATAGCAATGAAAGGAATGAGCATGCAATCTTTCTTTATAAGGATTATCCTACCCCAGTAGGGTAGCCCTTTACAAGAATGTGTGCAAGGTTGAGTTTTCTAACTTTTAGATAGGTAGATTAGTCCTGCTCTGCATTGACTTATTTAAGTTCTTTAGGGTGCTATTATGCCTTTCAGCAACACACTATTTTGCTCAGAACTACTCGACATAATGAACTAGGTCACTATTCCAACTGACTCTATATATCTGGCAAACAAACCTTTTAAAGTCCTGAAACACTATGTTTGCCATGATATTCTCCTCTACGGTCAAATCTAACTATCTTGATGAATTTTTCCAACTGGTTCTCAACCTTCAGACTTTAAACAAGAACACATGACTTTGATGGGAATAATCACCAAAAAATGTCAGAATATTTTTAGAATTGCACAATGCAATTGTATAAGGTCTACCGAAATCTTTATATATCAGACTCAATAAGTTAGAAATATGAGTTGACCCTATTATCCTTATTAATCAACTTACCCCTGTAATGGTCAACATATGTTCCCAGATCATCTTAATCTAGAATTGGGAAATGCTTTTCTTGATCAATCTCTCAATCCTAGCTCTAGAAATATGGCTTAAACTTTTACATGTATGACTTCTCATTCATCAGGTCCTTCATACCTTGTTTAACATGATACGAAGAAGTATATATCTAATTCGGGGTAAGACACATTCTATACATTCCATATGACAAGAAAGTTACACCTTTATGTTTTGCATTAAACAACAACTATACAACAGAAGTATTAAATGCAAAATGTCAACCTAATCTGGAGCATACTGTGAGTCGACCTAGATAGTCTTACTTACTGATTGCTTTGTTTATATTATGTTTTGAATTATCTTATGAATGTGAATTTGATTGTGTTGATTCCCAATATTGAAGGTCCGATGATTTTGATACATGAATGAGAACATTAAAGTGCTCATTGTATGTGAATTGGATGAAATATGTGATACATGACTGGATTTTTAAATGCCGAACCTAGTTTCGAAGAGAAATGTGAATATGCATATAAATGAAAAAGTGATTCTCAACTTTAATGTTGAATGGCGGACTAAGGTCTAATGACATGTGTAAAGTAAAAAATAGTAACTAATTGAAAAGATGTGAATGTAATGCATTTCATTTCATGAATGTATGAAACATAAAGGTAGTTGTGACCAGAGTATCTACCGAAAAAGAGCTTAAAGCTCAGAAAGTGAAAAAGAGCCTCGGGCTCAGTTATGAATGTACCCGATATCCACTGAGGGATATGGGACAATATCTGATACAGCTCGGCATCCACTAAGGGATATGAGCTAGTAATTAGGCACTCGGTTACAACAAAATAAAAAATTGAAAGTGAGTCTCATAAGCATTGCATATGCATGTGATATGTATGATTTAAATAGTTTGAATGATTTCTGAATGTGAAATATGCCTAAAGTGAATCTAAAATGAATGTGATTTTATGAATTATATGTGTTATGTGATTAAGTGAGCCATCAAGGATGGTCACTCACTGAGTTCACAAAACTCACCTAAAATTTGCAATAATTTTTTAGGCTCAGAAGAGTTACCCCGTTGGAAAAACGAGAGTATAGCCACTGCATTCAAGTAAGAGGTAGAGGTCGGGATCAGTTTGCGTCTACATTTGTTTTGTATCAAATTAAGTATTCCAAAATTTTTGTACAATGTGTATACGACTGATTTTATAATGAAATAACATTATCATTGTAAATTTTTTGTATCTGTAATGGGCCCAAATGACTAGTGAATTCTGATGAGTTGTTTAATGATTGTAACATGTATATGTGAATATTCTGTGTTGTAATAACTTTCCAAAGTGGAAAGGTTTGTAAATGAGAATGATCTTGAGTGTCATAATAATAAACGTGATTTTGATGTTATGAAAGAAAAGAATGGGCCCGAATTTGATTATTGATTTTCGCATATGTGTACATTGCTTTGAAAAAAATTGAAATGAGATTTTACTGGTTGATTGTGCTAGCATGCCACCCTCACGGGGCAAGTTCTCTAATTTCACTGAGGATGTCGGGTACGTGTCTTGCGAGAGTAAGGTGCTACAAATTGTGAGATTGCATAGAGTCTCAGTGTCTATTATATCGTACCAGGATCCTAGATTCACTTCCAGATTCTAGGATAGTTTACAGACAACTTTGGGTACAAAGATGAATTTCAACACATCATTTCATCCTCAGACAGACAAACAGAGTTAGAGGACTATTAAGACTATTGAGGATATGCTCAAGGTTTAAGTATTGGAGTTCCAAGGAGTATGGGATCAATATGTAGCCCTGATTGAATTTGCTTACAACAATCATTACCACAGTAGCATCAGTATGGCTCCGTATGAGGCTTTATATGGTCGTAAGTATCGATCGCCATTGTATTAGGATGAAGAGGGCCTAAGAATTATTAAAGGCCCATAATTGATCCAAGACATTGTTGATAAGGTAAAATTGATCCACAACCAAATTAAGGCAGCTCAAGATAGGAAAAAAAGCTATGTAGATCAACACCAAAGAGATATGGAATATCAAGTAGGAGATAAGGTGTTACTGAGACTATCAATATGGCAAGGAGCACTAAGATTTGGTAAAAAGGGAAAACTGAGCCCTAAATACATTGGTCCTTACGAGATTATTAAGAGAGTTGGACCATTGGCATACTGATTAGCATTACCAACTATGATGGCTTAGATTTATAATATGTTCATCATTAGTATGCTCAGAAGATATCGATCAGACCCAGCCTATATGATACCTGCACAGTAAGTAGAGATTGTAAGTAATTTGAGTTATGTAGAAGAATCGTTCAAGATAGTGGGATATCAAACTAAACAATTGAGAAACCAAGTAATTCCTTTAGTGAAAGTCCTTTAGAGGAATCATTCATGGGAAGAAGCTACATGGGAGACCAGAGAATATGAGGAAATAATACCCCCACTTGTTTGATCAATCAAGTAAGAATTTCGAGGACCAAAATTTCTTAAGGGGGAGAATTGTAATAACCTGTTTCTACATTTAAGGATTTAATTGTTAAATTGAGTCATATCATATCAGAATTCACGAAGTGCATTTCATTTGCATGCATCATATTCACATCTATACATGAATCATGATTTAGAGACATTGTAAAAATAGTATATGTACTCATTTAACATATCCCAAGGTATGAAAGATATTAAATGATTATGATGTAATTGTGTGTTGACTATAACTTGAATTTTGTTTAATGGATTATAATTAGTGAAATGGGAATTTATTGTTACAATAGAGTGATTGATAAGGTGATATGTGCATCTAGTCTAAGAGAAATGTTAAAGGATAGGACAAATTGAAACATGAGAATTTAAGTTGATTAGGCTTATGAAATGGTGACTTGTGGCATTGGGAATTAAGTGACAAATGGCTTAATTAATTGGGAGATAAATGACCTGAGTACATGAATAACAAGTGGCCTAGGAATTTCCTGACAAATGGATCAAACATTAGGTGACAATTGGTAGCATGAGAAGAAGACATATGACAGTTTTTTATTTGACAAATGGTATGACATGTGTCTCACCCCTCACCACACACTTGCACCTCATGACCTTCATACTTGAAAGACATCTTTTTTCATGTTTTGTTTACTTACTACCCTTTTCTTTCTTCACACCATCGAAATCCTCACATAACCTCCATAACCCTTGAATTTTTTCCAAAATTTCGTAGCCTTCATCTTGCATTTAGAAATCCTTCTCATTCCATCTTGTTCTTGGAGTATGTTTAAATAATTGGGAGGCTTGTTAGCTTCTTAATTAAAGATATTTTGAGATAAATAAGTAAGTATTTGATTGCTTTATTATGATACATGATGTTGGACCCCGATTTTTGAGTAAAAATAAGAAATATTCAAAAGTGGATGAGTTAATTGAAATTAAGTTGAAAATCAAGAAATAAAGAGAGAAAGTGTGA
>JAOTIZ010000202.1:7035674-7047146 GCA_027123425.1 Erythroxylum panamense | reverse complement strand
AAACATTACGTATTTATGTGCATATATGCTAACATGATGCATGAGTAAGAAAGATGCATTCCTTAATCTCAATTTCTCTTTGAGCTCGCATGTACTAAAATTTCGGGTCACAATCCTTAATATGGGGATGGGATGTTACATCTTTCCCTTGAATTGGTGCTAAATACAATTGAATTTCTCATATTTATATCTAATTTGATTTATTTTGATTCTTTATTAGTTGTAGTTTATTAGTTAATTAATCATAAACCCTTATTTTGTTTTGTTAAATAAAATTAAGAAACTAATTTTCAGTTCTCTTAGGATTTGACCATGTTCTATGACTATTATAAGAGTTTACAGAATTAGAATTAATTTTGGGGGCTTAAAAAACTTGACCAGTGATTGATGTGCCTCTTTTTTTTATGCCTATTTGTCTCTCTTTTAGTTAGGTAATTATAAGTCTCATATTTGTAGGCTTTCTTATTAGCTTATCTTACCATTATATTAATCAAAATCATCAACTTGACAAATCTTCTCTCAAGTTTCAAAATAGTCATTACAAAATTTTTACTTTTTATTAAAACTCCAAACTTTCTACATTTGGGGCTTGAGAACGACAATTCACTCTAGCAATGATGAAAGAAACACCATTTTGTCTCTATCTTTCCATTTTCCCCTTCTTCTTCCTTTAATTTTATAATTTCTTATCATACTTTTGAGCATTTATGGTAGATTCAATAATGTTCTAACTAGCAAATCTTTTGATATTTTTTTGGAATAAATCCATATTTAGGCTACATTTTAGTCAATGACTAAAAGGAGCAAAGGAAGTTTGATGGTGTCTCTTTGTTGAACTTACGATGCATATAACTTTTTAGATATAAATTTCTTCGTGATATAGCTTGATTCTTTCCAGAAAGGCCAATAAGATGTATCACTTTCAATCATTTCCTTCAAGTTTTCTCATTTTTTATAGACTTAAGCAAATCCAATCCACCTTAGGCATCTCATAACTATTGAACTATATAAGTGGGAATGGTCTATGTTTCCTTTCTCATTTTATTGATTATTGTTATCTCTTTCTTGTGTATAATATGACACAGGTTAATAAGATTGGTTATAGTTTACATGTGTTACTTAAATGTTATTCAGTTATATTTTCAAATCTATCTATTTAAAATTTAGTGCTTTATTTTTGCCTATTATAGGAAACTAGTAATGAATGTGTTAGGGGGTTAATAGTGATTGAGCTAGCTTACTTTTATTTTAACTTATTATTTAATTGACATGATAAAAGTTGTAAAAGTCTCTTTAAATTTTCTTTTGATGCTCAACTTATATTAAGATTAGGCTTCCCTCCATTTGTTTCCATTATAAGATGAATCTTTTAAATGTTGAATCCGTTTGAAATTACTAGATTCCAAGGTCTTTTTTAAGTTGAGTTTCTTATGTTATTTTAGGAAAATTTAACCTATTCAAACATAGTAATCATTATGGAAGAATAAATACCTAATAATTAGTTAATATCGATGATTTTTTTTATCTTTGTGATGATTTTATACTTCTTGGTTATCAATTGAGCTTGGAATTTGGTGGCACTAGTGCATCATATAAATTGGATAATTTCATGTATCATATATGTTGAAAGCACCACTTATGCATCATATATGTTGTATCCAGTATTGAAAGCATCACTTATGCATCATATATGTTGGATAACATCATATTTCTTTAGTTAATTGTTTAAGAAGGATTAGTATAATTATTTAATAGAGAGTTCTAATTTGATACTTAGTAATATACCAAGAGAGAGTTCTAATCTATTATTTGGTAATATACTAAGTGAAGAAATGGTTTCTTAGGCTAAAGGAATTGGTTCATTGATAAGTAATGTTTGAAATCACTTCATTAAGAGTAAATCAAGTGATATAGTTGAAAAGGTTGAATATAAGTATTAGCATAAGATGTTGGATAGAGGTTCTAAAGGTTGAACATGTCATTTAAAGAGACACATGAAATCTTACAATAGAAGAAACGTGGAATTAGTAGGTTAAACATTTTTTTTTACCTCTAACATAATAAAATGGAAGAGTTAAGTGACTACCATAGTTATAACTCCTACACATCGAAGTATTTGTTAGCCATGATGATCATTGGTAATAATCAACCACTCTTCATTATCAATAACCAAAACTTTAAGATATTTATTACCTCACTCTACCAACATTCAAGATGTCAACTCGAAATAATGTAAAGAAAGACATCTATAAGATATATGAAGATCAAAAGAATTTGATAATGAAGACATTATTGAGTATCACAAATGAGTAGCTAACACATCAAAAATGTAAATTGCTGATAACCCAAAATAAGAGTTAAACGTTGTAGACAATATATTATATTAATAATTGATAACAAATTCTAAAATGTCAACCTTTTAGAATTTTTCAATTTAGTGCTCAAACCTTTAAAGTTTTCAAGTAAGTGACTAAAATTTTATAAACTTAATAACTCAATTCAAAATATTAGTTTTGATAGTACTTTGCTAACTTGACTAACATAATCTTTTTTTCTATGGCATGCATATATCCACTTGAAAAATTAATTACCAACTAATTATTTATGTGGACTAAAACATGCAACCCATATCCTCTTTCATATATTGGATTCTGTATTTTAGTCTACGTGGATGATTAATTGGCAATTAAATTTCCATATAGATGCCTACATGTCGTGAATAGAGATGATTCCATTAACCAAATCAACAAAATACTAACAAAACTAACGTTTTAAACTAAGTTGTTAAGGTTATAAAAGGATGGTCACTTAACTGAAAATTTAACAGCTTAAGCACTAAATTGAAAAATTCCCAAAAGATTGGGCACTTTATATTTAGTATCCTTATTAACAATAGCTAGACTTTAGGCATTCAACTCTTGAGATAAATAATATTTTTTAATATCATTATTTATCTCTTAATTGTATTATATTGATATTTATTCATGTTTTTAAATGATAGAGTTATTTATATTTTAGTATCACATACAAGTAAAAGATTGACAACCATAATCACTGAGTACTTAATAGCCAAACTTTCAACCATAACTTTAGAAAACTATTGTACAAATGAAGCTATGACGGAAAAATTAGAGAACAAGTTATAGGTTACCGTTTGATGATGGATGAGAGGTTATTTTATATGTGTTGTTTCGTACATATCATGAATTTGATAGTGAAGGACATCTTGAAGGTATTAATGGAATAAGTGGAGGCAATCTAAGTTAGTGTAGTATATTGGAGTGAGACACCTAACAGAGTCAAAATTTTTGAAGAAATTGTATATTAATTATACATTTCTTATATAAAGAAGTTAATTTTATATAGTCTAACCAGGTGGAATTCAACTTCAAGATGATAGAGTAGGCAACCAAGTATATTGAGATGCTCATCAAGTTGAGACAAAGAAATTCTCAATATACTTATTCGCCAATAGAAGAGTAATCAGATTTGGCTAAAGCAATTTGTTTGAATTTGATGGTATTCATACTATTATTAAGTTATTTTCATGAACGAAATATCCAACTTTGCATGTTTGCTTTAGCTACATGTGTAAGATCAAACGAGCATTATCTACTTGGATTTTTTTTTCTAATAAGGAGATCCAACTCATGACAAAGCAAATGATAGAGAAATTTTATTCTTATTTATCTATGATAGACTATATCAGAATAATCCTTTATGTATTGAACCCAAAATATAAGATAGAGGGGCTGGTTTTTTATTATCAAAAGTTATATGGCGATCAGGCTTAAGCATATATTAATATTACTAAACAATTTAACCATAACTTGTTAATGATTATCAATTAAGAATAGATCAAGATCATGATCGCAGTAGTTTAATTTTAGTATCAACTTCATCTTCATCTATTGTTGATAAAACATATGAAAGTTTGAGTTCCAAATTTGAAGAATTCATTGAGGAAAAAAGCTTAAGGACTTCTTACAATAGAATAAAGTTGGATAACTATTTAAAGATAGGTATTGTGACCCTAATTGATAAGATGCAACTCAATATATTATCATGGTGGAAGTAATTATTCGATTTATGACACTGCTTAGCATTTCCACTATCTACTATTGTTCCATAGTCTACTTTTAGTAGTGGTGGTTAGATAATAAGTCCTCATTATAGTTGATTATATCCTAAGACCATGGAAGCCTTAATGTGTGCTCGAAGTTGGTTAGGCAATGAAAATCTTTAAAGTAAACTCTACTCTTTATAATATATTTTTTACTTTAATAAATTTAACATTCATATTATCTTATAATGTCTTTTTTATGTTAATATAGGTACAAAGAGCATTAATCTTATTGAAAGTTTCTTTGAATAAATATTCGATGATGAAGGTATATTTATTTGTTAATTATTATTTATTCAGTATTCATTTAATAAAATTACTGAATAATTAGGTATAATTTACATAATATCTATATATAGATAAAGTAGTTCTGACTTTCAACAATCCCGATTATAACGATTAACTAGTCCCTTTCTTTTACTCTCGACTTGTTTTCTTTAATCTTTACTACTTGATTTACTATATTTTTTTTATGTGTATAGATTGTTTTTGAAAATATAAATATAAATCTTTACTTGTATGGTTTTATGCAAGTTAATAAAGAAAACTCCATATAATTACCTTTGCCTATTTGGCTCAACACTAGTATTCAACTTCTTTAATTGATTTTTTCACATCTTTTTGCATTTAAAGACTTAGATTCTATTTTTTATTCTTTTATTATGAAATTGATGTAAAATTTGTATTTAATTTATTAAAGTTTAAAAATTAAATAAAGTTTAAAAATTAAATAATTCATATAATGTTTAGCCTGGGCTAGGTTCACAACCCTTAAAATTTTGGACCAATCTCAAACTATAGAGATCTATATTTGACCTGATGTTAATGCCATTCCTAAATTGATCCTCTTTTGTAATGACTGACCACTTTTATTACAAAATCTCCACCACTGTATAAGAGATTTATGAGAACAAGTGTAATATCAAACAACGTTTTCTTTTTTTCCTCTATTTATTTAATGTCTCAAATTTATGTATAGAGATGAATGTGATTTAGGTTTTTGGTGTTTGTGGATTTTGAAGATTGTTTACAAAGCCTATTAAATTGATTGGCTGGTTCTGTGATGGTGATCCAAGAGCGACAAATCTGAAGAGGCTATTCTTCTTTTAGGTTATGTTTGGTTAGAGGTTTATTAATGGAATGAAATATTATTCTATCGTTTGAAAAAATAGCTTATAATGAAATGAAATGGAATATAATTGAAGATAAGGGTTTCATATTATATCTTATTACATCTTAAACAATAAAATTGAGAAACCTCTAATTTAAGAGGTTTGGGATGGAATATAAAATGATGAATAACATTTTACTATACAATATTATGAACCATTCCATCCCTCCCAAACAACAATTTTCTAATATTACATCCATTTACGTTCCATTCTATTATAAACTATTCCATTCCATTAAAAACATTTGGTCTTAGCTTTGAATGTCGTTATGATAATAAAATTTTATTTGTTTATTTTGTTCTTAATTTACTATATTAAAGAAAATTTGAGTTATCTTTATATACTTCAAATGAGTTTATAAGACACTTATTTTGACTATTTTGAGAATTTTAAAGAGTTTTTCTCTATATAATGTTGTTTTTTCTGAAATTATGTGATTCATCTTCAATTTCAAGTAGTTGAACCAGATCTTGGTAACTTGGGCATCTCATACTTGATTTTGTGTTTGTTTGATAGAGACAAATGAGTTGGTTTGATAGTTGTTTGAAAAAAAAAGAAATTATCTTTAGTTTTTTGTTTATATCAAATTATACATGAAAGTCTTTATAACAAAATTTAAAAATTGAATAAAAAATAGAAGTTTAGAAACGTATTTAAACCTAACTTCAAAATTACAATACCAATTTAAACTATTTCCTTTTTCTAAAATCGTAATCATATTTGTACTCATATTCAATTAGGCTAACAATTGTTATCATACTTAATAAAGATTCTAAATTATTATGTTCAAGCTCAAATTCATTAGGTAAGATGTGTTGGGTACCCAGTGGCTATGATACCATCCCTGTACAACGACATTACACACTTTCCGTGATAGTATACTTGAGACTCGGTAAAGTTATTGGACTTGCACAGTAAGAATAATCCGTACGCCATCATTACTGAAGTCAAACCCTACAATATCACGAAAAAGTAAATATACGTAAAAAAATACTTTTAACTCGAGTGAAACGATAAAAGCCTGTTGAAGTTTAAAATAATAATAAGTGCCTATAAAGTAAGAAAAGCTTATTATGCGATAGTAATCTATACAAGCAACAGAAGCAGTCTCCCAAAGGATAAATCCAATTAAGACAAATTAAAACAGAAGTTACATGTTAAAATGAAAAGAACCTTTAACAAGTTGAAAATAGAAAAAGTCTACTATAACAGTGAAGGGGGCTCTTATTGAAAAAATACACATATAATATAATGCGGAAATATAAAAGTTCAGAAAAAAGAGAAAATGACGTTATCAATTTATACTAGTTCAACTTATAACAAGCTTATGTCCAATTATGAAAATCTAAGTAGTATTTTGATGATTTCTTCAAGCTCACAAGTATATATTTTTTAAGATTCTTTAACCTTCAACACTAATAATATTTTTTTAGCCTTTATAAGCTCATGAATATATATTTTTTAAAGTTCTTTAACCTTACACACTAGTAGTATTTTATTAACCTCTACAAGTTCTCAATAAATGAAAAGTAATTTGCTCCATATGAGCTTCAACGATCTGTCATAAAAAGAATTGTCACTTTTCAAGGTACAAGAGATTTTGATCAATATACAACTTTTGAAAATATTGATGATTCTGAAATATTTCAAAGATTCTTGCAAAATACAATGGTTCTTCTTTAAATAGACATTTTCTTCAATTAGTCGTTGCTTTATTTCTATTTTAAGTTGACTTTAAATTTTTAATATTATTTCTGCTAGAATCTTGCAATAATTAACTATTAAGATAAACTTGGAGTTGATTGACGAAATATATAATTAGTAAAATCCTTTCGGATTTTGTAAAATAAATAACGTAAGAAGCATTTATCTTATAATTTTATTTCCTCTTAAGAATCATTATCTTTGAAAGAAAATAAATCAAATTTAAAATTTGAAAAATTATATATTCATCATCAAAACCATTAATAGGCCAAACATATCATTCAGTAGCTTAGGATCAAAGAGGCCTGGTTGAACCAAGAAGTTGCCATCCTAAAGTTGGATTTGCTTAAACAAGGTTTCAAATCCATCCCTTTTGTTTTCACTTGCAATTTGTAAAAGCATATTTGAACTCCGTAAATTAGAGCATTAGAAGTGTTGGCAGTTAAACAACATGAAAGGACACCAAATAAACAGCCACATAACATAATCGATGGAGGTTATGTTTATTCTCATATAAAAGGAGAATGCAAGGAGTAAAAGTGGTGTTCATTGCAATAAAAGCAAAAACTCTCTCTTTCTCTCTCACGAAAAATAAACCATCAAAAATTTAGAGTTTGGGACGTGAATTAATCGGTGACTCTAGTAGCCAACTGTAAAACGAAGCACATCGATCCGATACTTCCGCATTAATGTAAGTCCTTAAATAAAAATCTACAACAAGCAAAGATTACTTTTGTCTCTTTTCTTTCTTCTAATCAAACAAAGTCAACCCCCGCAACTTGCTCTACACTTTACTGACTTATTTTCCCAGGAGTTGACCTTAACTTGTAGCTGTTTGTAGCCAGACACAATTGCCTTGGCTGATAAATCTTAGCCATTGTTGAATGGCAAATTACAGTAATACCCCAAACCCAACCAACTCTTCTTCGTTTATCATGTCTCAATAGTCCTCCCTGCAGGTATCTGTCGACCTCTTAACAAACTCCATCGCTCCTCTTCCAGCATAGAGGAGAAGATTCGGATCAATCCCATGTACACCCACCTCAATCTTCTCATTTTTTCACTGTCATTACTGCTCTCTCTCGTACCCTTCTCCATCTGTACCAATAAGCCACCTCCACTTCCCGTTCTACCCATCCCCACAGCTTCTCAGCTCCAATGGCAGCTCTCCTCGATGGCTTTCTTTCTTCACTTCGGAACCAACACCTTCACCGACTCTGAGTGGGGTTCCGGCCATGCCGACCCGTCCGTTTTTAACCCGACTCAACTTAACGCCACCCAGTGGGTCCAGGTTGCTAAAGACTCTGGCTTTGATCGGATTATACTCACTGCAAAACACCATGATGGGTTCTGTTTGTGGCCTAGTGAATATACTGATTACTCTGTCAAGTCGAGTTCTTGGAGAAATGGGAGTGGAGATGTCGTTAAAGAGATCGCATTGGCTGCTAAAGAAGGTGGTGTCAACTTGGGGCTTTATCTCTCTCCTTGGGATAGGCATGAGGTTTGTTACGGGGAGACTTTGGAGTACAATGAATTTTACATGGGGCAAATGACTGAGTTATTGACCTGGTATGTTTTATGCGTTTTTCTATGTTTTAAGGGTGCTTGTTTTTCCTGACCAATTTTGGTTTTTTAATGAAATTGCTTGGGACTGCTAATTTCTGCAATTTGATTCGTTAACCGAGTGTTTTTAGAAAGCAAATCGTCTTAGTTTCTGGCAATGTTTATAAAGTACGTGCTTCCAGGACTTCTATTGAAGTTTGAGTTTTAGTTTGCATCTACGGAAGGACTTTTGCTTAACTCCTATTCTCCATTAAAAATCTTGAAATTGATTTCTGCACTTTTAGTTCTAGGCATCTAGTTTCTCTTCCAACTTCCATGCCTCGGCATTTCCAGAATTCCTCTATCCTGAACTTTAGCTTGGCTAAAGATGGTTATATGATCATTTTTCTTCCCAAAATTTGGAAGTGAAAGTTTGGGATTCTTACTCCGTGCAATTTGTTAGCTTTTCACTTTCTGTGAGAAGAACTGAAGAATTGATTTATCATTTAGGAAAATATCAAGTCTTCCAGTGAATTTATTCTTGGTGACGTACTAGCTCTTGCTTTTCGGTGACGCCATTAAGGGAAAACAGGAGATATGTTTACAGTCATTCCATGCTATTCATATTGCAACAAGTTTTAATAAAAGAAAGTTTTGCAACAGGTATGGATCGATCAAGGAGATGTGGTTGGATGGTGCAAAAGGGGAGGGAGAAAAGGACATGGAGTACTTTTTCGATAGATGGTTTAGTCTCATACGTCAACTTCAGCCAGAAGCTGTTATTTTTTCTGATGCTGGTCCTGACACAAGGTGGATTGGTGATGAGAGGGGAGTAGCTGGCTCCACTTGCTGGTCCCTTTTTAATCGAAGTGCTGCGAAGATCGGAGGTACAGATCCCAAGTAAGTTCATTTGTTCCTACCTTCTTATTTTTATGCTCATCTTGCTTAGGGTCAAGTTCTTATGTAGATAAATTCATAGCAAGGTTTTGAATTTTCTTTCATTCTTCTTTATGTTGCCCTAATTTGCTTAAATATAACTTGTTTATTTGGAGAACTTTCATTAATTATTCTACTAAAATAAAATGTATCTCTTTTACCTGTTAATGTAACGATGGGATTGAATGCAAGGATTTGATAGACATAATGTGCTGCTGAAAGAGTGTTTATATGGTGATGTGTTTAGCTGAAGTGGATTATATGTTGTTTTGTCTAGCTCCATTCTTGATTGCTGTCAATCCTTCAATTGGGACTGAAGTCAGAATCTGATTCTGTTTTGATTAATCATTTCTTTCCTTCTAATAGAGAGCTTTTGACTGAGCAAAATTTAGCCTTTTCCATCCTTCAAAACTGAATAATATAGATTTCAGACTGAATTTATCAAAGAAGGATATATATTTCAAAACTATATCAACAACAATATTTAGTAGGAAATTTCTCTGAGATGAGGGGTCTAGGAAGGTCCAGAAATAGTAGCCTTAGCCCTAATTATAGATTAAGAAATGGATTTATTGGTTTGTAACCTCACAGTTCTCATTCTTGGACAATCTGATCAACAACTTCTAAAAAAATACTAGCATAGTCATCATTACAGAATTGTGCTGCCATATTCCAAAGGCAATGGACTTATTCATAGTTTTGCTGGTCATTTGCATGTCAGACTTTGTAATGTTCATCTATTTGGAGAAATGCTTTTATAGGGTTTCAGGTTTAAAGGTTCAGAAATTACAATCAAATTATTTTCTTATTCGTGGATTTAGTAGCAAAGTAATTAGAGTTAGTTGCTTAACTGGGTTGATAGGGTTCGTTGTAGTTTAACCGGCAGAATCTTGCCTTGCTAAGTATTCCTTTCCTTTATGAAAAAGATCTTTATTCAATATCTTCATGTCCTAATTTAGAAGGCTAAGAGATAAAAATGGAAATGATTGCGAAGTAAAACTTTAGATGCCAGAATTCATTTTCTTCTTTTTGATTATGAATTAGGTATTCACAGGGCGGAGACCCATTTGGTCATGACTGGGTGCCAGCAGAGTGTGATGTATCCATAAGACCAGGCTGGTTTTGGCATGCATCAGAAGTGCCAAAGTCTGCAAAGCAGCTTCTTGACATATACTACAAATCTGTGGGCAGAAACTGTCTTTTATTATTAAATGTACCTCCAAACTCTTCGGGCCTTATATCAGCTGAAGATATACAAGTACTTCAAGAATTCTCTGAGCTTCGGAGGTCCATATTTTCATATAATCTAGCCAGCACAGCCATTGTAAATGCCAGCAGTACAAGAGGAAGTACTGGTGGCCATAGCTTTGACCCCTACAATATTTTTAGTGAAGGTATCTTCACCTATTGGGCTCCTGAGGAGAATGAATCCACTTGGGTGCTGCATTTAACCCTTCAGAAATCAGTTTCTTTCAATGTTTTGAAAGTTCAAGAGCCGATTCACATGGGACAACGAATTATTGGATTCCATCTTGAGATCCTTAGTAAGGTTGGGGATTGGTGGAAAATGATTAATGGCACCACAGTTGGCTACCAAAGGCTTTTGCAATTTCCAACTGTGGAATCTCGGCACCTGAAATTCGTTATAGAGAAGAGCCGGGGTGAACCTCTGGTATCTTACTTGGGAATTTACATGGATAACTTTTCCAGTGTGAGTTCTGTATTTGACAAAGGCTTCCAAATCTTCCACGAACATTCCAACAGTAGTCATGTACTTCAGCAATCTGTATACAACCATTCTCAAACTGCTGCAACGTGAGGGTATACATTTCTATTGCAATGTTGTATTGTGCAATGTGCGAAGTCTGTTTTTAAATACTCCTTGTATACATGGTTATAGTCCAGGTTTTGAAACCCGGACCGGTCGGTGGTCCGGTCCGGTTTATGTCCCAAAACCGGTCTTCAATTGACCCGGTGTGAACCGGTCAAAACCGG
>JAOTIZ010000202.1:7022474-7035574 GCA_027123425.1 Erythroxylum panamense | reverse complement strand
GTCAATTGACCGGTTTTTGACCGGTCGGACCTGTCCGGTTGGACCGGTTCGACATTTTTTTTATTTTTTTTATTTTTTATTTTTTTTATTTTTTTTGAATTTTTTAATATTATATATAATTAAATATAATTATTGCATAATTATTACGTCACACCGGTTGTCGAACCGGTCAAACTGGTAACCAGTAAGGCCACCGGTTCGATGACCGATCCGGGTTTCAGAACATTGGTTATAGTCATTCCAATCATTTATTGGCTCTTGCGTGATTGGCTATCTCCTCTTCATGATGCAAGCGTTCAATGTAGTTCATTTGATTCACTTTATGATTTTCATTTTCATGCCCGGCCAAAAGCAGTTAGATCCCTCCTGGAAGTCACTTCTTGCGGGAAAAGAAATAATTCAACTCCGACTGCATAATGCTCGAGTTAATGAAACCTGTTCTGCTAAAAAAGATAACGTTTTTAGGAGTTAACAATGTCTTGACAAACATATTAGGATGTAAAGTTTCTGTGACAGGAGTAAGGTGAGCTAGAATTTTAGCTCCTAGCATTGAGTTCCCAGACAAATGAATTCCTACGAGTGAATTCAGATAGTAGTTGAGTTTGCAAGGCTTTCCTTGTACCATAGGAAGCGTCCTTTTCCATTCTACATGAACCTTCTTTGAAATGCTCAATAGTTATGGTTCAGAAGCACTTTATTTGGTTTTTATGTTTTCTCCGGGAGCATGGCTGCGGGTTCGATGAGTTTTGTCAATTCACCTTCTTGCTGCAATGAAAAAGGTTCTGCCTGTTGGGTAAGAAACTGCAAGCAAACTTAGTCTGGTTATGCTCTCCTGCACTTGGCTTGTCAGTCCTAAAATTATTTTCAGAATACCAATGCCTGATTAGTATTTCATATAGCATTAATGAGTTAGAATTTGTGTTTGAGAATAGAAGGCCCAAAATGCGTAAGCCTTAATAATAGAATCATCCCTAGTTCGGGTGAACCAGACCCTCGTACTCGAGAAGCTTTTGGGGGGCAAAGGAACAAGCTTTGGACTTCCTCTTTATGCGAAGAAGTAAAACCATGGAGGAGACAGTAGCAGCAGCAGCAGCAACAACAGTGATGTGTACAGTTATCGCTATAGACCACTCCAACCAACTCTGGTACAGAGCCTGTTCTCTCTGCGAGAGAACTCTTCCTGAAAGCCCGAATTCCATCTGCAAATTCTGCTCCCATTACAACATTGGCACTTTCTCCTCCTTCAAACGCCTCTTTCGGGTTCTTGTAAGTCCTTTTCCTCTTTTTTTGATTCTCTCTCTCTCTCTCTGTCTCTCTTTCTCTCCTTGTTTTCTTGGTTTTCGTGATGGATTTCCTGGATATCCTATTTCGGGTGAATTATGGGCAGGTGTCAATTGCCACCGATACAGAGGTTCGCAATGTCGTATGCTTTGATAGGGCTGCCAAGGTCTTGTTCGGTTGCTCTGCTGACGAGTTTTTCGACTTTGCCAAGTTTCACCCTTTTTCTGGTACTTATTCGGCTTTTGATGAAGTTCACTTGTCTTTTGAAACATAAACTTAATAATTGTACCTTCTAAAAATCGTTATAGAATTTTGTCTTGCCGTGAATTTACAGTAGAAGAACTTTTCGTTAATGCTGAAGTGATCACCAAATCACTCGGTTACTTTTGGATGAAGACTCGGGCAACTAATTATGTTATGCCTTTTGCAGCTCTGGATGCTGATAAAATCCTGGAAGGAGAAATGTTTAGGATGACATTGTCTAGGCCGAAGAGTGGTAATGCTCAACACTTGCGGGTAGTAACTGTCGTGCCATTAAGGTCTGGCTTCCAGCCTGCAATTGAAAGTTTGAGAAAATTGTATGGAGTAAGAGCAAGCTCTTAATACCTTCTTATATAATTCTGTTCACCATACTTTATGTTCAAAAGTTGTTATTAAACGATGGTATGATGTGGATTGATTAAGCACTTGTTGTTTGTTCTTTCTTGTGGGATAGCTATTTCTGTTTATATTCCTGTGCAGCTGATGAGCGTGGCTCGCGGATGATAAATTTACTTGGTCGTATTTTTAATGTCCTGAGGAATAGTTTAACAAGATGAAAAATTCGTCTGGCATTAGGGACTTGGGACATCTCTTAGCAGCCTCTGTTTCACTTTGTTGCAGTAATGCAAATAATATATCCTCCATAAACCTGTACATGCATGTTATGCCGCTTGCCTATGCAAATTTCTATGTATTTATACATGGGACCTGGTTAGTGGTTCCAGTTAAATCAATTGTCTGAGATGGACTGAGCATAGGATTAATTGAGCCTACATGGAAACACATACACAAAAAGAAGATATCTTTTATTATATACCTGCGACGGATTTGTGACCAACACACTGAAACTAGGAATTTGGTATTGTTGAAATCCTCTCTAACTGCTTAGCAGGAAAATGTAAATTTAGGTTAGGTGATCACTTGGGAGCAACATTGTGTTTACTGCTAGTCATGGCAAGCTTTCCTTGCATCCAGCTTGTCAACATCTGTAATGCAGCTTTTGGCTGATCCATTGGAACCATGTGACCAGCTTTGTAAACCTGGTTGTCATTATATGTCTAATCAGTTTCTCAAAAACAAATGAGAGACAGAGAATAGGATGAGTGGTTGAGGGGAGACCTTAAGGAAACTGAGAGGTCCATGGCTTTTTAGCTGTCCTGCTTCTTGGCCTTCACTGAAAAATGGAACTGTAGAAGCTATTGCAAATTCCTTTTGGCCAGACCATTTCATGGCATGGACCCATCTCGAGTTCCCTGCCAAATGCCATTTGTCCAAAAGTGTAGTTACGTCAGAACATGCAGTATCAATTAGGTTCCTGTAACGTCACAGGGACAGAATCAGATTATTTAACCTATTAAAGGAAAGGCTTACCAAGCCAATTGCATATGAGATCCTGATCTCCAGCATAAATAAGCACATTGATACCGTCCTCAAGGAGTGCAGGAATTCCCACTTCGAGATTTTTCATCCAGTCCCTTATCATGGCGTCATAAACCTCGCTACTGCATGAAACGAAGTCCCTGTTTCCAACCCCTAGAGCATCCCTTACTGTTTTTTGATTTAGAAAGTCTTCCATGTTTGAGAAGTCATAGCATAAGTTGCCCTCGCATTTCTTTCTAATATCGTAATACTGCATAGTCAAGTAAATCACATTTTACGAAATTGTTTATGCAGCTTCTCTATTTTTATCGGAATGCTGTGTTTTTTCTTATGGAAATAGGATATGCAGAATATTGCTTACGTTTAAATTGCCAACAACGTTAATGACCTCGTTGAATATTCTGGTGCAAACATAAAATGCATTTTCGCAAGCAGATTCACCGGTGCTGCCTGAGAAATTGGAAATTGAGTTAACCAAGCTATTAATCAATTTCTAGATTTGTATTTAACAGTTGGACACATATCTCTTCAGTTTCTTTGGATTAATTTTACACAATGCACAAAGTAAAAGAGAGAGAAAAAAAAAACCCACAATCTTTTATAGCTTGCTGACAATCTGGAATCATTCCGTTGATCCAATCATGATCGGATTGCTGAATTAACTTGTTTTCTAAAGCATAGTCCGTGTATGCTTGGTACTGGATGCTAGGATTAGTGAGGCCATTACCAATGGCAAAGCCCTGTTAAATCATTTCTTTGGTTATGCTACATTATGGTTCCAATAAAGCTGGCATGAAGTTAAATGAATTGAAATTGAATAAAAAACGGAGAGATACCTTAAGATTTATGTGAATGGCTTTTCTGTTCTTGTTTCCTTGGTGCACCCGAGCAGCAAAGGCAGGGATGTAGTGGCCAGCGTAAGATTCTCCAGTTATGTAGAAATCATTTTTAGCAAACTGAGGATGTTGTTTGAAGAAAGCCTAGCGTCACCATTGGAAAAGTCAGGTTATGGGGATATTGTTCTCAAGTTTTGCTGTTGTCAACCCATCATTGGAAGCACAAAATATTATTGCTGTAGAAACCATCAGAAACTGACCTGCAAGAAGTCGTACAAGTCATTGCTAACCGCTGTTTCATCGTGTCTAACGTCACTAGCATCTGCTGTGTAACTAAAGCCTGTTCCAGTCGGTTGGTCAACATATATGACGTTTGAAACCTGCGAATATGCAAACTGTAATGTCTGCATTCAACTTGAAAAACGACCCTACAACTCAATTGGGCTAACGGGTGAGCATGTCTTGGCCGATAACTCATTTCAAAAGTCTTACCATATAAAAGCATCAAGTACATACCTTGTCCCAACCATGGTAATTCCATACAAGAGACAAGTTGTTGGTTAGTTGAAAAGGACCATTTTCATAAAACAACGCCAACTCGCTACTACAACCTGGTCCTCCGCTTAACCATATGACAACAGGATCGTCCTTCTTGTTCCTTGATTCAAAGAAGAAGTAGAACATTCTGAACACAAAAAGACAACAATGTAGAAATGTTAGCTATGTGACAGAACTATGTAACCAATTAATGAAAAAAACACTATGTAACTAAACTACTTATAAGGTATGATGTAAACTTGTGCGCAATCTGAGAAACCAAAAGACTTATCAAAGTCCATAGGAGAAGGCCAACCAATCAAAATCATGTATCTCTGTACCATCAAAGCCAAAGCCGAGAAACAATTCATAACCATGAGCAGGCTATAAAATGCTTTATTACCTTGCGGCTTTAGTATGAGGAAGCCTGTAGTACCCAGCATGGTGGCCCAAGTCTTTAACAGAAGGCGCAATATCACCAAGAAGATCGAAACTGAATTGCTTCTCAACAATCACCGGAGCGCTGACCAAAGAGTCATCATCTATGCCTATGTTGATACCATGTTTTGGAAACAAATTGAGGTCTCTTATGAGCTTCTCTGCCGGCCCTCTCGGCGAGTTGCTCGTTGAAGAGAAGCATTCTGGTTCGTCGGGAGAGACTGCCTCCGACTTTAGTGAAATAATAAAGACAAAAAGGCATAAAGAAAGCAGAATGCAAGAGAAATTAGATGCCATTGCTTTTGAGCTATGAAATTTTAACAACCTTTATGAAAAGAAGAAATGGCTAATTAGTTCACTGGAAACTTGAGGTGAAGGTTGTGTTCAACACAGTGCAAGCTGAGACAGGAGATTATCTATTGCTTAATAAAAAGATTTGCAAGTAGATATTGTGCTCCCTGAATAATGTTTATATACAGAATTCGTGTAACAATCAATCATCTTTACAGGAGACACTTTTTCTAACGCCCCTGAACTTTATAGCGTACAAGTTTGAATTAATTACCCATACAAACGAATCTTAAACCTTCTCTTGTGGGAAAGCAAGAGCAAAAAGGATGTGATTTTTGTATGTAGACATTTTGTTGCCTATCGTTGATTGAAGTTAGCTTTTATGAATGAACTTAGGAAAGGGCACTGGAATTAAAATAGTCCATTTGAAGTCCTCAATAAAAATGAATGAAATCATTCATTCCTTCCACCAATTATTGCTGTTTTCTTTTGACGAATCAACAATCATTAGCCCGACGTACACACAGTTTTTGTCTCAAGGCATGCATCTTTTAGGGCATTCTTTGAATGTTTATTGTGAATTAGTAAATGCTAACGGAGGTGTTCATTCCTAAGTTCTAACCTGATTAAATAATTATGAGGATGAAAGCCAACCAACCATGGGATTATATGTTACTTTCATATTCTCTTTATTTAAGGAAATTCTCCTTCACTTTCAAGGAAGCATAAGATTGCAAGCAAGGTTTCTTTGTGGGGTTCGTTATAGAGAGCGAGAGTGGTCTGCTCGTTGTAACGAATAAACAAATGGGAATTTGAAGAATTCTCTTGCGTGCAAGATGCCATTATCTTAAAAGGATCTTCATTTAATTGAACTCTGGTGGCCTCGATCTACTCTACATATGACACGTTTGTACATCTGTCTTTGTGCAATGACTTTACTCCAACGTCTTAAGGCATCTTGACTTGGAAGAAGCATAAAACTCTGACCTACATTACAGCTTCAATAACTTTAGTGTAATAGATTCTATGGGCTCAGAGTTCTGGACTTCCTTTTAAGATAATGATTTTGGTTACATCTTGGATAATCAGTACGTTGAGTTGTATGCAAATTCACCACAGAAAATCACAGTTTTGGGACTCATTTACTGTTCGGTTTTCATTAAAAGTTCAAAGATTCCATCACAAAATTGTTAGTAATATGACAGGCTCATCTACAAGACATGATCCGATTGTTGTGCGCGCAGGTGCAAGACGCGAACATGAAGGGATCATTCATTTCACATTTCGACTGCTGAAGTAACATTAGCTTCTCGACTATTTGTGGAAAGGAGAAAAAGAAGATATTGCTTGATCTTCAAATAAGAAAAGAAAGTGAAGAATATGCGTTGGTAGGTAGTGCATGTGGATAAAAGAATTCTATCAGGCGGTAGAAATTGATTAAAGGGAAAAGATATTTGCCTTTATGGTCGATTTCAGGGAGTGTCTTTTACTTTAAATTGTTAAAGGACATCCTGCTTCAAACGTGATAAACCCGAGGGTGGAATATTTCTATCAATTCTCTTTTGCATCGGCAGATCTAATCTGAAAGATCCAAAAATGTAAAGATGTACTTGCTTTTGCAGCACCCTTTTTACTTTACCATCAACGAAAGGAATGCTCACGTAATTGTGAACATGCAATTACTAAATTAACATTGGACTAATGTTTCTTTAACCAGAATAGGTCGACTGCAGAGACATATTTTTAATTACAAATGTAGTGACAGGCTATGAATGCGGCCCCTGAGCATTGCTTAGTTTTTCATCAATGTAAAATTAAGATGCCTACCTGTCGAAAATAGATTAGCGAGGAGACAAGGTTTGGGCTCAACTAGTGTCATAAGGAAATTGTAGATTTAATACCAAAAAATTAAATATAAATTATTTTCTGTTTATAATTAGTAAACATTATCGTATATGAACATCTAGTTTCTCTTAAGAAATGCAATTGGCTTAAAATTAAATGGGTTTGTTAATAGTTAATTGAAGACCTAATGATAAGTTTGTCCATTTTTAGCACAAAAATCTCACTTAGAAAGGAAAGGAGCACAAATAATAACTTAATT
The DNA here is from genome assembly GCA_027123425.1 of Erythroxylum panamense. Classification (NCBI taxonomy): domain Eukaryota; kingdom Viridiplantae; phylum Streptophyta; class Magnoliopsida; order Malpighiales; family Erythroxylaceae; genus Erythroxylum; species Erythroxylum panamense. Next base: position 7,028,446 of record JAOTIZ010000202.1, on the reverse strand, counting down.
GTTAAGTTCTTTAGGGTTTATCATCTTATAAATATGCCCTCAGCACCCCAGTTTAAACAAAGAAAATATATCTTCACTTAGATTCTTCTTAGGAATATTATTACAAACCTATCACTTATCTTGTTATACTTCCTACAGGTTCCAAAATTTCAACAATGGAAGGGAAAAAGACAAAAGGGAAACAGAAAATAGAGATAAAAAGAATCGAAAGTGAAAGCGATAGAATTATAACCTTCTCAAAGCGAAAATCAGGTATTTATAAAAAAGCAAGCGAATTGGTCACACTGACTGGTGGTGAAATTGCATTCGGAGTGTTGTCTGCTACAGGTAAACCTTTTACCTTTGCTCATCCGTCCATTGACGTAGTTGCTAATCGCTTGCTTGGTGGAAATGAAAATCAAGATGAAGCCATGGAAGCGATTCTAGAGGCATACAGGCAGATGCAGGTGAATGAGTTGACCCAAGAACTCAACCAAGCAATGGAACATCTAGATTTGATGAAGCAAAATTTTAAGGAACTTGGAGAAATGGTGAGCCACGGATACACTAAGGGATGGTGGAGTGTTATCACAAACGAGCTGGATTATGAAAAACTGGAGCCAGTTACCGCAGCATTTTGGAAAGTTGATCAAGAGTTGGAGAAAACATTGAAGGAAAGAGCTGATGGAGCATCATCTTCAAATCCTTGTAACATTTCCCCATGAATCATTTTATTACTTGCATGATTCCTCCATTTTGTCCTCGCAATTCCGATCCTAACAAACGAGATTAGCCTCATTGAGGTTTGTTAGCCATGTTTTCCTTTGATGTAATTTTTTTTCCCTAGAAACTCGTTTCACAGTGAAGTGCTACTCTATTGTTTTAACACAATTTCAGGTACATAGTATTCAATTAAATATGAAATGATGATGTAAAATAATTATACGCATAAATTTTTTTTAGTAATTTTTAGAAAAGAACATATTTCATTACAAGTTAACATTGTTATTCTTCTTAATAAATTGATGGTATGTCCTTTAACAAAGATATTATTATTATTATTATTATTATTATTATTATTATTATTATTATTATTATTTAAAGTCTTAAAAATTTGCACTCTCTAATAATAGATTAAAATATCCTAAAATATAAATTTATTAAAAGAGCATTCATATTTAAAGATATTATATAATAAATACAATTAATAGTATTTGAATACATCAAATCAATCTAAATCTTTTGGAAGTGTTCGACAATCTTTTTAAGAAAATTATGACTGATAATTCTCGCTCTATATGTATAGGTTTTCTATCTAATAAGAGTCATATTTATTGGGAAAACCATGAAGATTAATAAAACGGATCTAAAAAAAACATGCAAAACGTTAGAAAAGATAAATAAGAGTTATTGATAAAATTAAAAAGAAATAGAAGAAATCATAAAGAAAGGAAAAACATAAAACTCGGTTTGGAAGAAGAACAAATCAATGATACTGTGCATGTGAGTTTAATTCTATGTTATTCTTACTCTTTTGATTTATTCAAGTTGTATTATAGAGCTTTTACTGTTAGGCAGAAATATCTTCAACATTTATACTTTGGATTTGTTTGACAATTAACGAATTGTATTAACTGTTAGCTGATTCTATTAACAGTTAATTAACAATAGATTGATATAACTGAATAAATCAATAGATATATCGGTTGTATGTTTGATAAAATTAATTATTTAATATTTATTATTTATGTTTAAAATAATTTACGAGGATATAAATTAAAACAAATATTTATAAAGATATGATCTGTTTATATTTTAGTATTTCTTTAAATATTCTCATAAGAATTTAGATAGAGCAAAATAAGTGAACATCATCATTTTCTTCAATATGTTCCATGTAGAGATGTTAATGGGTCGGGACGAGCTTGGGCTGCTCCTGTTGAGATTATATAATTGATGAACAAATTCAAGTTTAAAAGGGACCATATTAGTTTGAAAATGGAACCAAAGTAGATTTTTAATAGTATGGAATAATTTATAACATAATAGAATATATAGAGATAATAATATTAAAAAAATTATTATTTGAAAGAGATTGTTGTTTAAGAAGATTGTTGGTTTCATATTTTGGGTTTATAATGTCACTCGTACTTTAAACTATTAAGAGAGAAAGGAACAACATGATTCGACAATACCTTGCCATAATTCGAATAATACAGTACCACTTTTAATTCAAAAGCCTAACTTGTAATAATATAGTATCACTTGTAAAAATAAGAATTTGAGGGTTAGAAAATTAATTTCTTATTGAATTGAAATTTTTTTAGAATTTTACATCTGAAAATTGCTTTAGATGGAATATAAGATGAGACAACATAGATTCGTTAAACTGTATATCATCTAATGACAAACTGAAAACGCAGAACCGACTGGTGTTTAGTAGTTGACTCGGGTTAGATTGCCCTGCATCCAGGTCTTTAGCATCTCCAATGCAGCTTTTGGTTGATCCATTGGCACCAGGTGACCAGCACTGTGAACCTAGTTTTGTTAAAGACGATCATACATTGGACAGAGTGAGCTATCAGCTTATCAAAATTGCAAGAGAAAAATTTCCAGAGTACTGAGATATATGGCCTAACCTTGAGGAAGGAGAGAGGTCCATGGCTTTTCAGCTCTCCTGCCTCAGAGCCTTCAACAGTAAATGGAACTGAAGGGGCAGCTACAAATTGTTTTTGGCCAGACCATTTTATGGCATTTACCCACCAAGAATTTCCTGTGTCAAGTGCATACGAATGTTGTGATTGCATAAACTACTTTGCAATTGGGTCCTTTCTGAGTATACCACAATATGAGGAGGCTTACCGAGCCAGTTGCATATCAGGTCCTCCTCTCCAACATATACAAGCACTCTAATTCCATTCTCAAGAAGAGCAGGAATTCCTTTTTCAAGATTCTTCATCCAATCTGTCTGCAAGGCCTGATACACCTCAGTGCTGCATGAAATCCAATCTATGTCTCCCACTCCAAGAGCCTTCTTAACTGTATCTTGGTTCAGGAAATTACCCACTCGCGAGAAGTCATAGCACATCTGGCCCTGGCATGTCTTTCTGATATCATAGTACTGCAGATTTAAAGCAGTGGAGAAATCCCCTTAAATGATTGAACTACATCAAAAATTATTATTAATATAATTGTTGGTTTGCTTTCTTCTTTACATTTATATTTCCAGCGATTTCTAGGATGGATTCGAATATATTATTGCAAGAGGAATAAGCAGACAAGCAGTCGTTTTCGTCGCCGGTAGAATCTGAGAAACAAAGCATTCAAGCAGAAGATCACTATATACGTTGGAGCAATTTAATAAAGTTTGATTGCCTGTTGAAGAAATGCTATCTTAAAGAGTACAACTTACTTGCGGGAACATTCTACTCAAAAGATTGATACTGATGTATAAAAACAGATACAGAAATTACCACACGAGTTTGCTTGTTGCACACAATCTGGAACCAAAGCCTTGATGTCGTCATAATCAGATTGTTGAATCAATTTGTTAGCCAAAGCAAATTCCGGGTATGCTGTATATTGGATGGCTGGATTCGTAAGGCCATTACCAATGGCAAGTCCCTGAGAAATACCCCATTCGCTTAAGGTTAAAAGGTTGACATCAGCAGTCCTTGATTTGCAATTATGTACAAGAACTAACCTTGAGGTTTATGGGGATTCCTTCATTGTTATTGTTCCCTTGGTGGACCCGAGAGGCAAAAGCAGGGATGTAGTGGCCAGCATAAGATTCTCCGGTTATATAGAAATCGTTCTTGGCGAACTCAGGATGTGCTTTGAAGAAGGCCTATCGTTATACAATAAAGTCACGCTCTTGTTAAAAATTCTAAACTAGCAATTGACGATGAAGTGAACTGACCTGCAAGAAGTTGTACAAGTCATTGCTAACACCGGCTTCATCGGTTCGAATATCGCTGTCGCTTGTAGAATAACTGAAGCCAGTTCCAGTAGGCTGGTCGACGTATATCAGATTTGATGCCTGCGAATTGAAGGACGACAAGTTTCCATTTAGTTAAACTGAAAAATTCCGTGACGTTGAACCTGAGAAGAAAACAGGGTTCAACAATCGAAGGAAGAAAATCGCATAATGATTAGGAATACATACCTTGTCCCAACCAAAGTCATTCCATTTTAGAGCTAGGCTGCTTGTAATCTGGAAAGGACCATTTTCGTAGAACAGTGCCAATTCACTGCTACACCCAGGCCCTCCAGTCAACCATATCACAACAGGATCATTCTTACTGTTTCGGGATTCGAAGAAAAAGTAGAACATTCTGCAGATAAGTTGAACAACCAGTTAGCAGCATATATAATATAAAAACTTAAATTCGTAATCAATAGAAACCAGACAATAGCCTTGAGCAGGAATGGACAGGCTTTTTCTTACAGGATGTGGGAGCCTAGTTACCTTGCTCCTACAGTGTTGGGAAGGCGATAGTAACCGGCATGGTGACCCAAGTCTTGGACAGAAGGCCCAGGGTCACCAAGAATATGAAGTTTCAATTGTTTCTCAACAATTCCTGAAGCATTTGGCAAGGAGTCTTCATTATAAGCGACCAGGTTGACCTCATGTTTTGGGAACAAATTCAGTGCTCTTATGAGCTTTTCTGCTTGCCCTTTGGCCGAATAGACAATCGAATTCCGACGACTCAGCTTAGGAGGATGTCTTGCATGCAACAGTACTGGTGAAATATATAAGAAGAGAAATAGGATAAACATAGACTGTAGCCAGCGAGAGAAAGGCGACTCCATCCTTTTCCTTTTGAGCTTTGTTGTGTGTTGAATTGCTGCTCGGGTTGAGTGTGCAATATTTATATGGTTGTATCATGAAAAAGACAATGCTTAAGACTTGGGAATGGACCTCAATTTTGTGCTATTCCTGTAGGCAGACGGCGTACGAGAATCACAACCTTGTATTTATATTTCTGAGATATCCCGTTTGGAGACTACTGATTTGGATGGTTATAGCAAAGGCCAGCTGGTAAATATTCCACACATCGTTGAAGGTTTTTGGTACAATTGTTAAATAATTCCGCTTCCGCACATCCCACGTCCCTTTCACATGGATTATTTGCATGATTTTATCCTTCTCGCTCGGTATATTTAGTTCACCATTTCTATTAGATTTTTCATTGTTAAATCGTATGATATTCTCACTCAACAAACAATATAAAGGTTTTTGTTCTTGTAAAACGATGGAATGTCGAATTACGATATTTAGCTCTTTGTATTTGATGATCTGTTTTCTTAAATATAATATTTCCCTTCAATTTTTTTTTAAATTACTCATCAATAAAGCTTTGCAAATATAACTTTGTGAATTACGACATCTACTTTTAGAAAGTACAATGGACTAAAATAAATATAATTATCGTAAAATATTGTAATACATGATTTTTCTTTTTATAAATATGAATCCATTTAAATTATTTTTAATTTTAATTATATAATCCAATTTTGTTTTTTGAAAATTGATATACATACAATCATTTTTGTTTTCATGATTAAGATTTCTTACTTTCATATGATTATTTTTAATATTAAGAACTATAAGAAATTAATATTTTATCAAGAAATATCATGTGAATCCCAACAAATATAATTATATTCATTCATTAGAAAAATTTTCCTATTTGTGACCAATAAGTTTCTTCACCTTCTGTATATATATTTTTAATATTTAGTAAAAACTTGTCCCCAGTAAAATTAATTTTTTGCTCTACCCCTGATCTAGCAGATTAGGTGTGCAGGTGGGAGATCCTTTTTTTTTTGTTAGAAGGAAAAAAACAATAAATTAAACAAACCCCCTGATTAACGCAGAGATCTGTAATACAAAGCTCCGTACTTATCATAATTTAGATGAGCCATAACTATCGTCGAAGGCTTCTAAAATATATAAAGACCTAGGCTGGATAACGTTGCGAGAGAGACTA
>JAOTIZ010000202.1:6851300-6863924 GCA_027123425.1 Erythroxylum panamense | reverse complement strand
AGATCAGATCACGCAAGAAGCAAACAACACAAAAACCAACATCAGTCTCCAACATCGATCCATCCAACAACATCCATCAGAAATTCACGTTCCAACACAATAATAAATTTAATTAAGCATGAAATTTTCAAAATCAGAAACAAAATTCATAAAACCAACATCGGGTCTTGGAGGGTCTTCGGGTTTTGTCACGGGTCAGATGTCGATCCGTCTCCGGTGGCTTCAATTGCGTCTCCGGTGGCTTCCCTGCGGTGTCACCGTGTTGTGGTGCGGCGGCGAGGAGCGGAGAAGGTGATGGTGGCGTCGGGTGACTCGGATCTGCGTGGAGGAATGACATGGAGAAGGGAGAACAAGGTGAGCGTCCACGGAGGTCAGCGACGACGACGGTGAGAAGAAGACCAGAGGCAGTGGCGACGGTAAGGACTAGGCACGATGGAGAGATGAGAGAAGAGGAGGAAAATTTCTGTGTAGAGGAGTAGAAGATGAAAATCGAAAGAGGGGAGGAGAGTCGGTGGGTGGGGATGAGAGCGAAAAAAGTTAGGATATTTTAGGTTAAACATTTTCCAAATTTACTAATAGGTCCCTAGGGTTTTTGAATTTTACGGTACCGGACCGATACAGTCCGGTACTGGCCAGTACCACGCAGAAACCACCGGTACCGATCGATATTTTTGGCCGGTACCGATGGTGACCGTTCTGTTCCGGTTTTCGGCCGGAATGGAACGGTATTCATATCGTTGCTTCCGCTAGAAACTCTTCTCCTTGGTTAGCTTCATTTAATAGCATAATGTTGCGTATGATTGTTGTCTCCTATATGCAGAGACGGAACGAAACAAAAATTTGGAGACAGAACGGAACAAAAATTAGAGACAGTGAAGTGTTTAGTTGTGATGGACAAAACAGATAAAAAAAATAAGTATAAAATTTATAATAATAATAATAATTAAAACAAAATTTATAATAATAATAACAATAATAATAATAATAATAATCAATAAAAAATTTATAATAATAATAATAATAACAATAAATAAATAATAAATAATAAATTAATAATAATAACAATCAATACAAAATTTATAATAATAATAATAATAATCAATACAAAATTAATAATAATAATAATAATAAATAAATAAATTATTAATAATAATAATCGATACAAAATTTATAATAATAATAATAATAATCAAAACAAAATTTATAATAATAATAATAAATTAATAATAATAATCAATAATCAATACAAAATTTATAATAATGATAACTAATAATAATAATAATAAATTAATAATAATAATAATCAATACAAAATTTATAATAATAATATTAATATTAATAACAAAAGGTTGTGTATACAAAATGAGAAAAACAATAAATTTTTGTCCAGTGCAATGTGCTTGCAACACTAGAGACAAGGGACAAAAGTTTTTGTCTTTTCTTTTCCAGAGGAACAAATACTTTTGTCCCTGTTATCCAGAGACGGAGGACAAAAGTTCAGAGACAACAACCAAACATAGAGGAGGGATATGATTTTTTTGTTTTATCTTCTGTCCCTACTAACGGAGACAGCAACCATACACTACCTTATTAAAAGGACATCTAAGCTTATTCGATGTAAGGTATAGAAGAGACATATTGGCAGTTTGTATGTACAGTTAGTGAATATGCATTTAATGCTTAAAGACGATCTAACACAACATATTATTTCAGTTAATAACATGATGCAATAGTTATGCTTTGGAGTTTGTTCAGCTTATGCAGACCATTTGGACGGCGGGATGAATTTCTGTGTTCGTTCATCCCGTTTTTCCTTATTATTATATACTTAATACATGTCAAACCTGTGAAAAGCATTGATATTAAACTCATGGGTGTGACATCTTAACTTACACATGTGAGAAGCATTGATATTAAACTCACTTAAGTCACACCAGTAAGAAGCATTAATATTAAAATTTATCAACTTTTTTTAACTTTCCTTATTTTCAACAATCTTAAGTGAGAAGCATTTATATTAAAATTTTAAACTTTTATTTTTTACTTCCCTTATTTACAGAGATCTTATCATAGTTTTGCTTTTAGTATTAAAATTTTGAACTTTTAATTTTTTACTTTCCTTATTTAGAGCAGTCATCTTATAATTTTGCTTTGAGCTGTTATATGATTGAGTTACACTTATAATACATATTACTTATTATAAACAATATTACTTAGCTAAAAAAAGATTTAAAATACATCTGGAGGAGTAACCTAAGTTTTGATGTCCGTGAATATACATGAAATTCGTGCTTACTGGACAGTAGGAAGATCCATCTTTAAAATGTAGTCATAGGAGTGGCGGCTTGGCATACGGAAGAATGAAGACTAGAACTAGGGAAGAATAGAGACTTTAAAATATGGTCGTAGGAGTCAAGGCTTGGCATATGGAAGAAGGATGAATAAAGCTGCGAGAGAGTAGAGACTGCTGATGAAATGAATGAATGAGATGAATTTGATAGTCGTCAATTCCGTTGGTACTTAGTTTAGTATATACTTAAAAGGTACGTTCAATAGTATTTAACTAATCTTAAAATACTTTTATTTCCACGAAGCTTTAAACTTACGTAAACCGTTGCTGTATTTAACTAAACTTAAAATACTTTTACTTCCACAAGGTTTTAAACTTATGTAAGTCGTTGCTGTATTAATAACAGCAGTCAATTGTCACAGTGATGGTCGAACATAAATTTTTTGTCATTTTAAGTAATAAAATATTATAAAATTTAATGTAATCCAAGTTAGGAAATCTTACGAGGCATTACTTTGTGCAAAATTTCAGAAATTTTTGTTCAATATTGAGTCAAGTATAGATAGAGCTGCCAACTTGTGTACTTGCCCGGGTACAGACTCTCGGCAGAGCATAGCTGGAATGGGATCTCAGACAGGATCGTTACCCAAGTGGTGAAGCAGGAGATGTTAGGAACATAGTATGGTCTTAACCCAATACAGGTGTAATTACTCATCCCCCCATGTTGATGGGCCACCCATCCCAATTTCAACTGTGGGAGACGACTGCAAGACCACGGCATCTGTTCCATTGTTTTCATTTCTTTGTTTCTTTCTAGGCCGAGTAACTAAGCTGTCCAGTTTAGAAATGTTTGCAGCAACTTCCTTTTCTCCTCCAATTATAGGCCTTTCAGCTGCATCAAAAGTATAAATGTCTGCAAATGATTTGTTCCCATCATCAATTATATCATGGCCGCCCTGTTCCTCCATGAATCTTTTGCTCTTTAATTTCTTTTCTCTTGTGAGTTTACCATTTTTCACTACAAGACCTTTCTTCAGGTATTCCTCCGTGCTTTCCTCTTTTGAATTATATCTGTTCTCTAGGTCAGGATGAACTGAACTATTTTGTTACTCCTGTGGTTGTTTCCTCTTCCACTTCTTGTCAACCTTCAAGTCATCCTTTTCAGGGAGTGAAACTTCGTCTTTCTTTGGAAGTTCATCCCTAGCAGTTCTATTTTTCTGCTTCAAATCATTCTCCTCATAAGGCTCACTGGCCTCATTCAAATGACTACTTTTCCTTTGATCCATTTCCTTTTTAGAGGCCATCTTTTCCCTTGTTCGTTCTTTGGTCTTTCTCAAAGAAACTTCAAACTCTTTAGGAGAAATAAGTGAAGAATCATCAATTTTATCAACTGCACCAATGATAGTTCTACTCTTGGTGACAATGGCTTTAGATATTGGTCTAGCATTGAATACATGCAAGTTTGGTAACAAATTCAGGACCTGCAGGCAATAGAATTTCAAGTAATAAATAGCCAGACCCTTAACATCAAAGTTATAAGAAATATAAAACACAGCAACACCTTCTTGGCAAGATTTTCTTTCTCTGAAATGGGATTTCCTTGTAGATTGAGGTGCTTTAGATCAACCAATACTTTTAGTACCTGAATTCATCATGAAGCAAAGAGTACCAAAAACAATCTAAGCTGAAAGACTAATGAAAAACAAAAATAAAGATAATGACCCACTACCCCAATTACGTTAACTGACCCAAAAATCAACAACTATCCTAAAAAATAGGGTTAACAAAACATATGCTGAAAGCTAAAAAACCAGAGATAACCAACCAGCAACGACAGAAAAATAAAAAAATAAAGAATTAAATAACAAAATAGAAATATGAACAACTGGTGTTGGATTTTAAGACTCCCTCTCAACACCGGCTTCCATCCTTTCGACCATGCCAAGTTGATGACAGAAACTTGCAAGGTTGTTGCCATTTAAGCCTTTTGTGAACAAGTCTGCAACCTGATCTTCAGTCTTAGCATGATGCAGTCTAATTTATTCTTGCAGAACTTTCTCCCTGATAAAGTGATAATGTATCTTTACATGTTTAGTTCTTGCATGAAAAACTGAATTTTTTGTCAAACGTATTGCTGATAGGTTGTCATAGTACAATGAAATAGCATACTCAATTGGCTAATACAAATCTTTCAATAATTGCCCAAGCCAAGCACTCACCTGAGCTGCCATTGCTGCAGCTCGATACTCTGCTTCTATAGTCAACAAAGACACGGTCGGTTGCCTTTTACTACACTATGAAACTGCTCCAGAACCAAGCATGAATACATACCCTGTAGTTGAAAGATGGGTATCATGATTATATGCATAATCAGCATCACAGAAACCAGCTAGCTTGCAATCTCCACTTTTCTCATACAGAATACCACAGTCAAGTGTGCCCTTCACATATCTTAGAATTCATCGAGCAGCTTCCAAATGTGACTTCTTTGGATTTTGCATATATTGACTAATCACCCCAACTACATAAGAGATGTCGGGTCCTGCCAAAGTTAAGTAGATCAAGCTACCCACCAGCTGTCGATACGTCGTTGCATCTTCCAAATCTCTCCCTTCATTAGCACACAACTTGGCATTTGGTTCAATCGAAGTCGAAATTGACTTGCAACTAAGCATTCCAAACTTCAATAAATCTTCAGAATACTTTAGCTGATGGAGAAAAATTCCTTCTTTAGTTCGATCAGCCTCTAGACCAAGAAAATGCTTGAGTTGCCCGGGTTCTTTTGTCTGAAGGCGCACTGATAAGTTCTCCTTTGTTTGGAGAATTTCTTCTTCAGCATCTCCTGTGATGATTAAATCGTCTACATATACCATAACCACAGGTAGCCTTCCTCCATCAACTTTAACAAACAAGCTAAAATTCACAGATGTCACCAAATAACCACTATGAGTGAGAAATTCAGCGATCTTACCATACTAAGCCCTCGGTACTTGCTTTACCATAAAGCACCTTCCAAAGCCTGCATACATGCTCTGGAAAATCCTAACTTTGAAAACCCACCAGTTGATTCATATAAATCTCCCGGTCTAGCTCCCTGTGCAAAAATGCATTCTTCACATCCATTTGCCGTAAGTTCCAACCTTTGTTAGCTACTAGTGCAAGTAAAACTTGCACAGTTGAAAGCTTCACCACCGGACTAAACGTTTTGTCATAGTCCAATCCATATTGTTGAGAAAATCCCCAAGTTACCAGCTGTGCCTTGAGCCTCTCAACTGAACCATCTGTGTGACGCTTTAACTTATAAACCCATTTTCAAGAAATAGGCTTCACATCTCTTGGGATGTGAACTCCCAGGTCTGGTTTTCTTCTAATGCAGCAATTTCCTCTTCCATGGCTTTAATCCACTCCGGACTTTGAGATGCTTCCTTAAATGTCTCCGGTTCTCTCACATCTGGTTCTTCTACAATGGTGGCATTGGCACACTTGAGATTTGGCTTCTGGACTCTTATCAATATTCTAAGTGGAGCTGGTTATTCTGCTCCATTATGATCAGCTCAAGCACTTGATTGCTAATGCGCACTAGTTCGCCAAGGACTTTCGGTTACATAGTCCTCATTGGTCACCTTAGCTTCTCCAAAACTTAGCTGAATTAGAGAAGATTGCAGCTCATCTTTAAAATTAGCTGAATCTGGTAGCTTCTCTTTCTTCGATGACCACCAAGAAGATGCTTCATCAAAAACTACATTCCAAGATGTATAACACTTCTCAATTGTAGAATCACAACATCTCCACCCTTTTCTTTGGCTGTCATATCCAACAAAAATACACCGAACAGCTTTCTTGTCCATCTTGCTACGTAAATGGTCAGTTACAAATACATAACATTCATATATGAAAAATCATATGAAAAGTCAAAAATAGCTAATTGTAGATGTCTTGCTCCATAGTCAAAAGGTGAGATAAAACATAACCTTTGTTGAGGAAGCCTGTTGATTGTGAAGGTTGCAGTCTTCATTGTCTTTGCCCAAAATTGTCCCGAAACATTCTTCGCATGAAGCATAATTCGACATATTTTTGCCAGATGTTGATTCTTCTGTTCAGCCACACCATTTTGCTGTGATGTGCTCGCACATATGAACGGACGATGTATCTGACACTCCAGAAGGAATTGATGGAACTCATATGAGGAATACCCCCTGCCGTTGTCTGTGCGTAGATATTGAACTTCTTTACCAACTTCTGCATCAGCTTCCCCTTTGAACTCTTTAAGCTTCTTAAGAGTTTCAGATTTCTGCTTTATAAAATACACCCAAACATATCTCAAAAAATTATCAATAAAAGTTACCATGTACTTCAGCCCACCAATTGAGGCTTGCTTGACAGGTCCAAAAACATCGAAATGGATCAACTCTAAGGTTTCTTTTGCTTTGAATTTCGAATCTTCATACGGTAACTGGTGTGCTTTCCCATATTGACAACCAACACATACCGTGTCGGTCCTCACTTCAAGGTGTGGAAGTCCCTTCAGAATCGACTTCTTCATGTCTAGCTTGGAATAGCTAACATGACTCAGCCTCATGTGCCATAAGTCTACTGTTTCGTTTCTCCTCATCTTGTCTATGTAAGCGGTCTCTGTAGACATCATGTAGACTGACTCCACTCTTCTGCCCTCCATCACCGGCTCCTCTTTAATCTCAAGGTTGCGATAAACTTTCACATCTTGAGGATTGAAAAGAACATGATGCCTTGAAGATGATAATTGTGCAACTGAAAGTAAATTCTTCTTCATACCCAGGACATGGTAGATATTTTGAAGTGGCACCTTGGTAGCACTAAATTGGGGTGGGACAACTGAATTATCTACATGAGCTATTGGCAGCTTCGAGTTGCTTGCTGTCACCACCACACGACTTCCTTTGTATTCTGATACGTTTTGCAGCTTCTCCTTATCACCTGTCATATGGTTTGAGCAGCTTGAGTCTACGATCCAATCAGCCTCATAATCCATTTGATTGGATATGGCTGCAGTAAGGGCTAGCTCCTCCTCATCTATAGCTAGCAGAGCCTTAACATCCCACTCCTTTTCACTGTTGGAAGTAGCAAGATTACTCTCAACCAACCTCTTCTTCGACCAGCAATCTTTTTCCATGTAACCTTCTTGTCACAATTATAGCACTTCCCATCAAACCTTTTACTGCTGCCATGGTTCTTCAAAGTTCCCCTGGGATGACCGCTCCTTTCACCTCGATGACTTTTCTCCTTATCCTCCTTCCTTTTAGATCTAGCAACAACTTGCTGCTTGGAGTTCCACCTGCTCTTATTGGCATAGAGAGCTTCGTCTTAACCCTTCAATGAAACTCCAACCATCTGCTTTGCTAATACTTCTTGACCAACAAGCAGATTCTCGAATTCAACAAGTGATGTTGAGTTTGTCACCCTTGTATAGCAGCGACGAAGCCTCTAAATTTGGGTCTCAAACTATGGATGATTGTTCTCTTCACCCTAGTTTCAATGATTGGAGCTTCGGGATCCAACTCAAAAATTTTTCGACATAGCGTCTTCACCTTGTGAAAGTACTGAGTGACTGTTGAGTCGCCTTGAGATACCGACAACAACTCGCTTTCAAGAAGCTAAAGCCTCGTGTCATTCTTCGTAGAGAACAATTTGGCGAACATATCCCAAACGTCTTTGGGAGTATTGGCTTCCTAAATATGCTCCAACGCATCTTCTTTAACCGTTGTCTTTAATGCAAACATAGCCTTGCTTGCTTTTTATCGTCCACTTCCGCAGCACACCGTTTGCATCATCTGCTTCTGGTAGTGTAACTTCGCGGCCATTTACAACCTCCCACAAATCCTGGCCTTGCATGTAGGACATCATACAAGTAGACCAGGAGTTGTAGTTCTGATTGTTCAGCTTCTTCACTCTGCCAATGACCTAAAGATCACTCATCTTGTGTTTTCGAAACTGATACGAGAACTTGACTCTGATACTAGAATGTAGAACAAAAAGGAAGACAAGAGAAAATTGTACTAGGAGACTTCAAGATTTACTGAAAACTGAACGTCTTATAAAAAAGCCTACATCTGCTAAAGACTAACAAAAAACAAAAACAAATATAATGACCCACTACCCCTATTACGTTAACTGACCAAAAAATCAACAACAACCCATCCTAGAAAATAGGAATAACAAAACACATGTTGAAAGCTAAAAAACTAGAGATAACCAACTAGCAACAACAAAAAAATAAAAAATAAAGAACTAAACATCAAAATAGAAATCTGAACAACTGGTGTTGGATTTTAACACAAGCTAGGTGCTAAGTTAGTTGAGAACGGAGTGAAAGAGGATGAGGAGAAGACGATGTGAATATTCTTAAAGTCCTGAATTGACAGGTTAGGAGTAAAAAGATAACTTCACTTTTGAGCTTATGGCTAGTTGTTTTAAATTCTGGGTTTTTTCTTTTCTCTTTTTGTATTTTCCCCCTTTTTCTAGTGAGATTTTCCATTTGTTTGCTTGATAGATCTTTGTCTAAGCATCCAACTTCCAACACCTTTTTGCACCTGCAGTAGTTTCATATATGTTGTGTTATGATATTGAGATTCTTTAATTGCATTTCAGGTATTTTTTACAGAACTCGTACAACAAATGCAAGTAAAAGGTGCTATGGTAACCTTTAACTTTTGGGATTCTATGTTGCATTGCTAATTATCATGGTTGTCATGATGTCTTGATATGTTGCTATCTTATGTGCAATTGTGCAATGGTAAATTTAACTAATATTTGTTCATCCAATCTATCATTCATTAATCTATTCAAATTATTTGCTCCCCGGCAAGACTAAGGCACAGTGTTATCATCTGTTTACCAATAATCTGGGTTTATATTCTATTTTAGGTTATTGCATTAGTTTACCTTATGGTTAATTAATTTTGTCACAGTTGCTCCAAAGATGAGCATATTTATGGTATGAAATGAAAAGTGCTCATTATTCCTTTTGCATATTTGGATGTCTGTAGTTTTAACGATTCAGTCTTTACTAGTTTGGCCTTAAAAATGCACAAAATTATTTGAATCATGGAATTATGTTCGTTTTGCTCTTTACATGTACCATCAGCCTATCAGAACTCCTTGCTCCAAGTACAACCATTATCACAAAATTGCAATGGTGCAACTTGTGCCATATAATCACATATCATTTTTTTATTATTCTCTCCTGTTTCTTTTTTTAATTTCTTGTTGAATATACATTTTGGCATGGAGAGTTGTATACACCTGTGATGTGATATAAGCTTTTAAAATATTTATTTACACCATACTAATTGCCTTTTCATTTTGAGGCTTTTCTACTATCTCATATTTGTTGACGTGTACCAGTATGACATTTTGATGCATCGTATCAGGCTAGGGGTTGTAGTCTTTTGGATCTTGATTCTCTTGATGATCATAGGTTTTTGTTCATCCTGAATTGACGTACACCATTTAATCCCTGATAAGCACAGATGTTCTCCTATGTTAACATTTGAAATTTATCATTGCTTCCTCTGCATACCTGTGTATGGGTTGATTTCCCTTTTCAAATGGCGCTCTGATGAAAAAGATGTACCCTTTTCAATTGTTAACTTTTCTCTAATTATTCTCCTCTCTTTATTTTTTATAATTTTCTCCTCTTTGTTTTGTTATAGGTGATAAATAATGTTTGTGCTGCTCAAGCAATTTTATCTATACTGATGAATTGTTCGGACATAGATATTGACCCAAAATTAATGAAATTAAAAAAATTCACCAAGACCTTTCCACCTTGACTCAAAGGTTTGGCTATAAATAACAGTGAAGCTATACGAGCAGCCCATAACAGTTTTGGGAGATCCGAGTCCTTTATTCCTGAGGAGTAGACCTTATTGGAAAAGGTGATGATGTCTACCAGTTTGTCAGCTATTTACCAGTTGATGGTGTTCTCTATGAACCAGATGGACTAAAAGAGGGACTGATTAGCCTAGGTCAATGGATTGGCAGGCACATTAGTCTGGATTGGTTGCGGATGGTGCAACTAGTGATCCAGGATCGAATTAAGAGATATTCCAAAAATGAGATGAGATTCAATCTCATGGCAATAATCAAGAATCGGGAAAAATTATACACTGCTGAACTGAAAGAGCTCCAAAGGAGGAGGGAATGTATTCTGTAGCAATTGGCTTTCTCTTAAATCAGACTATGTAGCAAACAGTAGCTTTGAAGCACTGAACAAATCATTGTCCGAAGTAAATGCTAGAAAATTTTGAAAAATGCTGGAATTGAGAGTGCTACTTAGAAGATTTTGATCGAGGAGGAAAAGTTCAAAAAATGGAGGACGGAAAATATTAGTAGAAAGCAAAATTACATTTCCTTTTTGTTTAACTTTCTCAAGATTCTTATTGAAAAGATGGAACTGAAGCCCTTATTGCAACATCCCGTCACTGACGGGAAGGTCATAATGGTAAATTGGGACATGCTAGGTTGTATATTGCATAGGTGTAATGTTCATTCATTTGACCTCTAATGTTAGAGGAACGAATCATTAGCATAAGCATGCATTTTAGTTATGTATAATTTGGTAAATTGGGAAAAAGGATTGCACTGGCTCCAGTGAGTACATACATGTTTGACAGATCCCGATTTGATTTGGATAAAGTGGGAAATTGGAAAATTGGAAAATTAGGTCAATTGAGCTGTGAGAATCGGAATTGGAATTTGAATTGAGAATTAGGAAAGTGAATTATGAAATTGGAATACATGATTATGTGTTTTCTAATTGTAAGGATTTATAGGAATTTTTCTGGAATTTTTAGAGTAATAGGTCCAGACCGGAAAATGGACCTAATGACTGATTGAATTGATTTCCGGTTCCGAAATTGAGTATTCAATGGTATAGAACGATTAGAAATTGGAATTGAGGAATTAGGGTATGAACCATTGAAATTCGGGAGAAATTAGAATTGAAAATTTGACCGAGGTTGTTCGGATCGGACTACCAATTGCCAAACAATGTCTTATCATTTGGGTATAAAACCCTAAAACCTTTGAATTTTCTTTGTCTTCCACGATCCTTCTTCCTCCCTTCTTCGTGGATTGCTACTTGGAGGTTCTTCTTAGATTGATTCCTTCCTTGTCTTGGATCTTTATCTTTAGCTTGAGTGGGAAAAGAAGAATTAAAGATTGGTTTGGTTTGGGTGATAGCCGTGGGTGACGATTGAGTTGGATTTGGTGTGATCTTTGGAGATTTGAAGCTTTTGATCAAGTAAGTTACTTCTTTCTTGCCTTATATAGTTTGATTTGTTGATTTATTGTATTAGATTGATGATTTAACTTTTGTATTAAAGGATTTGGCATTTAGGGTTTCCGATAGGTATTTTCGGTGATTTAGAGTTGGAATTTTAAGGATTTTGATTGTTTGAGGAAATAAAGGCTAAGGATGAGTATAGGATGTGTATGGGATTATTTGGGAGTGGTTTGTTAAGAGAAAAACTGGATTTGGAATGGTTATCAGTCAGATTTCTGGAGATTTCTGGAAAAAATTGCGTCGCACGCCGCAACGTGTGATGAACACGCCGCGGCGAGCGAATGGCTTGAGCACGCCACAGCGAGCGCGGAAGGCGCGCCGCGGCGAGCGTGATTGGGTTGTGTCACGACGTATACGATGCGTACGCCGCGACGAAGGAGGTGTGTTTCGCCGCGGCGAAACAAGCGGGGCTGCGACGAAGAGAAGGAGCTCGCCGCGGCAAGGGAGCTGGTGCCGCGACGAGAAATGCTAATTTGCTGTAATTAGATTTTTGGGGATTTTGAAATTGGGGATTTAGGAATTGGATGATTCAATTGCTTATGGACTAAATTCAATTTGAAGAATTTGAATTCGGATTTTAGAATTGAGATTGTGAATTTGGAAATTGGACTTGAGATTGGGAAATTTTGGTATTGGTTCGGGAATGTCATAACATGTATAGTACATAAATTATTCGTCTTATATGCATTGTTAAATATTAGAACTTGCACAATTGGTAATGTTCGATTGTTCTGATTGTTCTAGAGGCTCAAGTGGAACGTAGATCGTCGGTCAGTGGTGAGACTTTCCGGCTGTAGCTCGGAAGTCCTCAGGTGAATATGAATGCATAAATGAAATGAATTGGAACTGTACATGACTGAATGTGAAAAACCAAAGGAATGAGAAATGGTATTGAAATGCAAATGACTGTGAATGGAAATTGGAACATATGCATCCATGCATAATGACATGATCAGATAATGGCAGTTGTGACCGGTGGAACCAACGTAATTCCGAGCTTCAGCTCGATGAT
>JAOTIZ010000202.1:6800425-6811092 GCA_027123425.1 Erythroxylum panamense | reverse complement strand
TCTACTTGCATCTTATAGTAAACGTCCAATGCTAATTCGGATTTATACTAACAAGGGAGCCTTTCGCTTTCTGCAGTGCGTCACTCACATCAGATTCCATTTGCAATCACAATTAATATGTATGCTTAGGTCTTCAAAGTGCAGAATGATTCAGTTCACATTTCACAACAATGAAAGTGAAAGAGAATACAAGTTACTTTCATCAATTTAAGCACCAAGTTACTGTCACTGTCCTTCGGAATCATATCAATGGTAGACATGAAAGATACTTTGTTAATACGCCCATTCATATCATGGTTTGAATGGTTAATCAGCCAGCACAATGTTTACTCCCAATCATGAATATATTTCAAGCAAGGAAGCACCTACACATTGGCTTCACCCATTATTATTGTTACATCAAGCAAGTGAATGCCTATGCTCATTGGCATATTTTAACTCTGTTTATATGTTTTTCATTGTATGTAGTCTATTAAATTTAGTCATTATTGTACGTTGTTTGACAAGTAATTCTGAAGTTTGAAACTATTATCATTTTGTATGTGTTGTCTTTCTCGACCATTACAAAAGATAAAATCAAATCTGAACTGGAGGAAGTTAATTAATCACCCAAACAATTTCTATTAAGAAGACAAAAGCTAAACAAGAAACCTAATCTTTTATTTAGAAAACAGAAAAGTATAATCAAAGACCCAATAATCAACAAACAACATCATTGTTGCTTTTAATCAGACATTCCTATCTGTTGAATACTAAACCAAACATATTTGAAAGATAAACTAAACTAATAAAGAAATATGCATGATGGTGTTGATGCATTTCAATACAATAGGTAGTTCATAATAATTAAGGAAATGAATCCGCAGATGAATATCAATATCATGCTCACTTGATGCTTATAAAATTCCATCAATACAATAGGTAGTTCAACTATTGACAGAAAAAATTTATGCTTATTTGATGCTTATTGTGTCATATGACATCATTTTATTCTCATAATTAAGGAAAATCTAACTTCTTTGATGCTTTGGTTCAACTACATTTGGTTCTAGGTTTGTATTGATCATTTCTGTATATTTTCTTCTATCATATTATTTCTGTTATTGTTATGGACATTTTCTTTTATTTAAACTCAAATATTTACTAGACTATGGTGACTAGATTATTGTGATACTCACTGATTCATTCAAGTGCTAACTTACTTGATTGATTACTTGATTTTTTTCCTTGTACGGAAGTACTATATGCCCACCAAGGAATTTACTTGATTGATTACTTGCCAAAAAGGAAACAACTCTATATTTATTTAAACTAACTAAAGGAATGCGAATGGTTCCCATATTTTTACCTTAAATTGATTGTAAAAGGTTTGACAACATCAATGTATGAGAATTTAACCTTAATTGATTAAGTTTTCAGAGATTTTGGTTAAGGTATGCAGCCAACCAATTAACTAATGTCAGACTTCTTTTGAATGTATGAGTATATATATATATATCTAAAAGTCAAGAAATCTTGCATGCATATACGGATATTATGTATACGTATTGTACATCATTTGCAGTTAATCTACATTTCTATGTATATGTATACGGATATTCTAGATTTGTATGCATATACGGATATTCTAGATTTGCAGTTGCTACTTGGATTTTCTTTATCAGCATGTTATCCTACTAACAGAATTTGTATAGTACACATTATGGATACTTTTTTGTGAATGAATTGCAACATCTAAGCCACAAATAAAGCTCTATTACACTAGTAACTGAATCACTTCTGTACACTTTCTATCACAGGGTAACAATCCGTATAAAGAGTCTTTTTAAAATGATGGGGACTCCTAGATGCTTGAATATAGCTACAGATTTGTAATATAGCTTAAATTACTACATTTGTAAAGAGTTTACAGCTATAAAAGAGTTTACTACAAAAGAGTTTACTACATTTGTAATATAGCTACATAAACCTATAAAAGAGTTTACTACATTTGTAATATAGCTTACATTTGTCTTCCTCTGATCTCTTCAGCTACATAAACCTTATGAGATCATTTGTAATATAGCTACAGATTTGTAATATAGCTTAAATTACTACATTTGTAAAGCGTTTACAGCTATAACACAACTACTACAAAATAGTTTACTACATTTGTAATATAGCTACATAAACCTATAAAATAGTTTACTACATAGTTGTGATGCATTAGGAGGTTCATTTAATAAAGTTGGAATAAAATCCGTAAACCTTCAACAGAGTTTAGAAAATTCTAACTAATAGAGTCAAACCCTACGTTTATGAAATCTACCTAAGTGAATAACTTTTAATTTCATAATATATTTGATAGTTCTTAAATAAATCTTAAGCTATTAGGACATTATCACCTATGGATCTCCCTAAGGCAACTTAGTAAGGATTGATTAAACCATAGAGTTATGTTTGAGTATGGCAGTGAAGAGTTCAGAGATAACATTGTATATGACATTATAATATAAGATATATCAATAATTAGCTAGAGATGAAGGGTTAGGATATAGGGGATAATACAAATATAAGTAAAATTTGTTGAGTGCAGAGAGAAGGTACCATTGTTTAATAATTTACATTAAAGCCATCAAGCCAAGGGCCTTATTAGGACTGAAGCTAAAAGGAGCATTATTCAAACATGAATGACATCATAATTGGTGCAAAACTCACATCATTTCGCATCAGAATTTTAGTCTTAACAAACTAATATTTAGCAACAACAGATCTGGTTGATATGTTTGCTGCCCAGATGTTTAAAAGAGCATTCTTAAGAATATAAGTGATCTCTATTCTTTTGGAAGAATAAAAGAGCATTCAGATCTTTTGGAAGACAATAGAAGTGATCTCTGCAATTTGTTTGATTGTCTTCTGCAAAACCATCTACTTCACAAATGATGTGTTTGACCCTAGCTGCTTCTTGAATATAAAAAGTGTGTCTTCTTGTTTGCCCAATGGATTTTGAGCTCTTAAACTTAAAAATATGCATGATAAGTAACCAATTCCATGATAACTACTTTTCATATCTATCCTGACTCTTTATTTGCTGACATTGAAATATCTGATCAAAGTGTTAATCCCTCTTCTTTGAATTTGCTGTTCACAGGTTCTTAATTGTTTGATTAAGAGGCTATAATTAGTTTAAACTAATATTCTTTAAACAATGCATGATAACTAATATTCTTTAAACTAATCTAAATCAATATAATCACAGATTTGGTTTCATTCACAACTTAAACATATGGTTTATCAACTTAAACATATGTTAAACAAGCTATAACATATTCACTGTCCCTCAATGCTTCTCTCCTTCGTTGGTTATCAGTTTACTAGCTAAATGAAGAAGTTCCTCACATCTCCTTTTGAATCAACACATATTAAACAAACGGTATTTCAAATGTAATCAAGCACCAACTGGTACTGGAATTGATTGGGAAGTTTTATCAAAATCAAGAGCATCATTTCGTAATTTGGTATAAATAACTAACAATGAAGAATGACGCAGGGCATTATAATCAGTGCATTCTCAACCAATGAAGCACGAAACCAGACTTCAAACAGATCCCATCACTCAAACCAATGAAAAAGAACAACGAAGAGTTCCAAAATGAAGTCTAACCTAATATTCTCGGACGATGGTAGCAGTCGGGGTTGGCGAAGACCGGATCTCCTTCAAGAGATTCCAAATCTGGCTTAACAGACGGAAACGAAACACCCACATATGCGTTAGAAGGTCTCCAGAAAAGATTCGGGAAGAGGAGTCAAGCATCTGAAAAAGAAACAACAAAAAAGCTTACCGTGCGTAGACGAAGACTCGCGGAGACGAAGACCAACGGGGACGAAGACCAGCGGCCCTGCGTTTTAGGTTTCAGACAAACACAAATTGGGAAGACGAAGATCGTAAGCGGAGACGAAGACCAGCGGAGACGAAGACCAGCGGCCCTGCGTTTTAGGTTTCAGACAAACACAAATTAGCGTAGACGCGTCTTTTACAAACTCTGTCCGTTGGACAGCGTCATCTGTACCACAGATTTCGATCGGACAACATTTCTGTGTCCATGCCCTTTTAGGACAGGACAAGGACCATCATCAGACAAAAACCAAACATGATATGGGACATGACTTTTGCGTCCTTATTCACTGTCTGCAAGGTTATGGACCGTAACCAAACGTAGGGTATAATGGTGGATTAGCTCATACACCATTGCAAACCATCGTTCTTAGATTGCACATCATCATTCTCAATTTTTTCTACACTAAGTTCCCCCTTCATCTCAGGTTGAACAAATTGTAGTTCACAACCCACCCGCACTGTTCAATTTGGAAATATCAAAATCATCGTAGATAGTACCATTTTTAAAGATATTTCTGCAGGTTTAATTTCTTTCTCTCGTTTTTCGACTTCATCAGTCCACGATTGTTTAAACTTTTGTTGCAAAATTTGAATCGCTGAGTTAGAACATTCAAGTTCTGAGTTCACGTTCAAATTTTGAGTTCACGTTCAAATTTTGAAGACTATTTTGAGCTTGTACGAGACAACTCTCCATTTGATTCGTCTCAATGAACGATGTATTTATCTTCATCTCCTTCTCCGAACTCACTTAACGAATCTGCTGTGTCTACTTCCCCAAAAGCACTGCACAATTCCGGTCAATCTCCTTTCACAACTACATTTCCCGATTCTGCTTCTTCACCTTCCTTTGTGAACTTCCAAAACTCTTACTCTTCTCACTCGATTCATCTTCCTTCCTACTATTTCCTTCACTAGATCCTTAAATCTGCTTAATCGGCGTTTGTACAATGTCCTTCACGGGTCCTCACTTGTCGTTGATGCTTCTTTTTTTTTTCCAATAGCCACAACGCACTTTACCTCATTTCAACCATTGTACATTAAACACAGAGAGAGAAACAATCACTTTATTGAGAGAAACAATCACTTTATTCGTTAAAGTGGTGCAGGGAAAAGCGCAGCCTGGGTGTGATCTTCGTTTGAGGCGCTATAACATTGTCATACTGATGGAATTCCCTCCTTCCCATTTCATTTTTTCCAATTTTCGGTTATTTCATTACATTCCATTAAACTTTGCTTTTTTTCCTAATGTAGGAATCAAATCATGTGAGTGAGGCGGAAATGATGGGTCTGTCATATGTGTCCCGTGTCCACCGCACTCTATACGCAAAACGCCCCTTTCCAGACATTTTCATTACTTTGAAAAGATGTAGGCGTCATTTATTTGATTTGATTTAATTTGTTGTAATTTTTTTAATTTAATATTTTAAGTTACATTTTCTTTTGATTGTCTACGAGATATTCTAGGAGGATCTTAATTATGGGAAGGTATCTTTAAGCTATCCACTCTCAGACTAATCCCCGCTCGAACCGGATAGGTCCCTTGCGGGAGGTAAAGCTCTAGCTCCAAGTTTTAAACGACTGCATACATGAGAACGGTTCAAACCCGTGACCTCACTTAAGTTAAGAGAGCCCCTTACCAACTCACTTGCGCCCTGCGGTTAAGTTAATATATCTTTAATTATACGTAACATGATTCAGCTTCAAAAAATTTAACAGAAAAATTAAAAAATAAATGTGAATTTATTAACAAAAAATAATTAATTTAAAAAATAAGTTGAATGCGTGTCGTTATTTATTAAAGATGTCTTGTTTGGATACAACAAAGAGTGGCAAGTAGCCAAAAAACAAAGAGTGGCACAAAACAAGTAGTACATTATTTAATAGTAAGATGCTTATCCATTGCACCGTCTAAAGTCAGAGTTGGGTTGACACCTAAGATAAAGCCTTTGAGCTGAGCTGCTGCTCTTACTGCTTGACTGAACTTGTCTTTGAAATTAATCAGGTAAAAGCTTTCATCTTTGTTACTCTTCATCAGTCCTGTTCTGCCGCTGCTACTTCTCGTACAATTTGTTGTTGTTGTTCTTTCACCATCATAACATATCAACTCCATATATAACTCTTATCAGATCTTTGATTTAACAAGTTTGTCAGTCAGATGATATTTTGTCCGGGAGGATCCTTTCTTCCATCATATGAAGCTGCATACTTTATACGAGTTGTTATGGATTAGAATTAAGGTTTTCAGTTCCTTCCTGTTGACCCATGAGCTATTTGAGCGGTTCCCCCAAATAAACCAATCCACTTGCATTTAATTTCTTCCTAAGATGGTGTCCAAGGATGTATTATGTGTGCTGACATTTGTTTCAACCTGTGCTCGTGACAGAAAGATGCAGAGGGCAATCAATGAATTTTTATCCCATGGAAATGTTGTCAAAGGTGCAGTCTTGCGACATGTTCGTATTGGGAACCCAGTTTTGCGGCCTTTCATCTTTTCACGGTTTGAGTCGGTGTCGTCAGCTCGTATGGAAGAGCATGGATTTGAAAGTACTACTATTGCTGACATTCTGAAAGGAAAAGGTAAAAGTGCAGATGGGTCTTGGCTTTGGTGCACAACAGACGACACTGTTTATGACGCTGTGAAATCGGTACGGGTGCTCCCTTTTCCTAAGATATTGTCATACTGGTTTTTATTTGAGCGGCACTTTGCATCTTTTATGTGAAACCAAGCTTTTGCTGGCCTAATAAAGCCAATTAGGCCTGAGACATTGTGCCGGAAAAAACTAGTTCAGAGTTCAAACTAGTTCTTTTGAAATCCTATAAAACACTCCATATATTCCCGATCCCCCAATTGCTCAGACTATGGATCATAACTAACAAGGCCAGTACACTTTGCATATTATAAGTGACAGCAAGCTTTTGCTAACCTAATGAGGTGAGACCATTGTGCTCGAAAAAGCTAGTCAAGGGTTGTTAGTAGTATAGTTGTTTTCTAACTCTTACAACCCCGCTCCAAATAATCTCCATTGCCCAACATCAGGCATCAGATTGTGGATCATAAGATGCTCAAATGCTTTTCTGCAGATGACACAGCATAATGTTGGAGCCTTGGTCGTTGTCAGGCCTGGAGCTCAGAAGTCAATTGCAGGAATCATTACAGAGAGAGGTACCTGAGAAATATTGTAAACCTATCAAGAAGCAAAGTCCTGCTGTTAATCATTAGCCCTTTATGACAGTTGGAAATGTAAACCTACCTGTCTTTTGGCTATAGACCCTTCTGGAAACTAAACTACCCATGCATAAAACTGTTTCATGTAATCAGTTAATGAATGATTGGAGAGAAAAAAAAATGAAAGAGGTACATAGTTACTATTAAGCTGTCTGGACACTGATTTGGCATGTAAAACTGATTTACGTACAATCTAATAATGCTACTGCAGTTTCCAACGTGTTCAGGGAAGAAAGTTCTTGTGCTGGTTGGCTTGCTAACATTCGCAAGAGGCAGCTTTCTTTGGGTAGTTAATTAATTTAGTTCATGACAACAATTGTGGGGTAGCTCTTCCCCAGCTTAACCATGGAGTACTTTGTTTCATTGATCTTACTAAAAGAAGAATATCACGAAATGTTCTTTAGGGGCATTAAGGTTATTTGCAACAAAACAGTATTAAGACGCTTCCTACATTGGTTTTATTCATTCATTGGATGGTTCCTTTGGCAGCATGAAAATGATTCAAATGCTCTGTTCAGTTTATTGCTTTCTCTCTTTTACTGAATGTGCCTATTTTTCCTGTCATGAATAGCCACATCTTCTCCAAACTATTTTCTCAATCTTTACAATATCTTCCTTTTCAAGATACTGACCATTACTGAACCCCTTTTTAGCGTTTGAGGTTTCTATTCTGTTTTAGCTGATGGCAGCTGAAATCATAACCATATGGCTTAATTTGAGGAAACTCTGATTTCAGTTATTTGAGCCACAACTTTCAGAATTGACCAGGTTATAAATAAACAACTGCTTTGCTTGATAGCATACTTCACCATGGCAGTTTCCTGCAAACTAGCATTGAAGGATAATCACTAAATTCATGGGCTGGTGATTATAGTATTTTATACCAACTTGTAGTAAGTTCTGTAGACATGAATTTGTTCTGGGAAGCTGCTTTAGTAACATTATACTGTATTAGATGTGATTAGTGTTGGTATACTCCTGCCTTGCCAAACAATGCACCATTAATGGTTTGTAAATTAATATGTTCTCTTTCCAGACTATCTGAGGAAGATCATAGTGCAGGGAAGATCATCAAAGTCGACAAAGGTTGGAGATATCATGACTGAAGAGGTATAATACAGCAACCATTTCCTAGCAATTTGCCTTTACATTCTTTAGATATCAGAGACCACTAGCTACACAGATATAAAACATCCATGCTGTTTGCAGAACAAGCTGATTACAGTTACACCTGACACCAAAGTTTTGCGGGCTATGCAACTCATGACAGGTCTGTATGGTGATATGGTATTTGTTATAATTGATCTTTCAATTTTGCACGTACGTTGGAATATCATTATGTGATATGATATTGGAACCTGTGATACTCAACAGACAATCGTATTAGGCACATCCCTGTTATTGATGATAAGGATATGATTGGGATGGTGTCAATTGGAGATGTTGTTCGTGCTGTAGTAAGCGAACACAGGGAGGAGTTGAACCGTTTAAATGCTTTTATACAAGGAGGTTACTGATGATGATGACGATGACAAAAATGGACCGCTGCTACTAATTTTCCCAGCCTTGAGACCAATAAGCAAGGGCTTGTAAATATGGTGGACATCAAGCTAAATGCTTTTGAAAGTCCTTCTGTCATGTTTGATATGTGGAAAACATATCTTGGATGTGAAATAACATGGATAAAAGCACTCTGTGCTCAGAGAATTGGTCTTTGTAAAAGGACACAGTTCATTTGCATATTTATTCAGAACATGCTTCATGCGTTATGCCTTCACTTTTTTTTCACTTAGCAATTAACTCTCCACTAAATTTTGAATGAGGGTGAAGGAATGTTTTGAATTGAGCCTTTTTAAGAAGAGAACGAAAAGGCTGGCAGAGGATAAGAGAATATGGTAGAGAAGAAGATGGCGTTTTTCTTGTGTTTGAACAATGTTGTCAGTCTTTCCTCTCTTGCATGTAATGCCTTACAGACAAACTTTAGTTATTGAATTGCGTTTTTATTTAACGTACCAAAATTTGATAATTTGATAATAAAAAATCAATTAGTATTGTTGTTGATATTATTGCTTTGATGTGTGCATGTTTTAGGAAGAAACATAGGATGCTTGCTTGCTAGCTGGGCTGATGGCATTTGAATGTAAATTTGAAAACGAGTTCCATGAGATTTTATGTGACATGACTCAACTACAACTGCGTTTCTGCAGCTATATTTACCAGTGGTTCACGGTAAGGTCACATAAACCTGGCTACTGACTAGTTTGTATTGTGCCGGTAAGACGGGTCGGAGAATCTCGCAAGTGGACCAGTGGAATTGGAGATTTGGGATGACTCGTAATTTTCTTAAAATTCAATCAAAGATTTAAATCGATAAAATAAAAAGGTTAATTTTCTTTTTCTTTTTTATTTTATTTTATTTTATTTTATTTTAATCTGTTATACAAGTTTACTAAACTGTAATTCAATTCAGTTGATGTAACATCAAAATATTTTTGCAAAGAACTAAAAAATATAGTATTTTATTATCATTTTTAAATTTTAAATTGATATAAAGTTTGCATTTTTTGTCATTTTTATTAAAATATATATACTTATTGTTCTTTAAATATGTTTATGTAAAAAATAATTTAATTAAAGTTATAGTAATAATTAAATCATAACATAAAATTTTAAAATTTTTGACATTTATTTATAAGAAAGTTAGAATGATTGTAAATATAAGTCCTACACTACCAAAGCCCAACAACATTGAGGCTAATGAACTATTCATAAATGCACTATGCTCATGCCCTCCAAATTGGAATGATTCCAAGATCGACTACAATTCGGGTTACCCTTGCTCAAAGGACCACAGGACACTAGTGAATAATTAAAGTGATTGATAGAACAAATCATCGTAAGAGATTAAGGATAAACAATGATAGGCTATAGTCCAAATTTCAGGTATGCTAACTGAAACACAAGCCCTTGCTCCTCAATGAGCATTAACTTTCAAGGCCTGTCTCTTAAAAATTTATACTCTTCAATCTCTCCTTGTTTAACAACGGCCTCAAACAGGATCTATGGTCTAAGACTTTCTGATACACAATGTTGGGACCCGATTTCGGAAACCGGACCCTAACCAAAAAAACGGAAAAACAAATCGGAAAACAAAGCGAAACAAATGTCTCGGATCCGAAAAACGCAACCACATATCGAAAACAAAGCGACGGAAACCTAACAAATCAAACGGATCTCAAAGTCGAAAGTGGCGGAATCAAAGGAAATCTAATCCGAAAGAACGAAACACAAAGCGAAACGAATCGAAAGCAAATCAAAAACGAATCGAATTTTCGACATCCGAGAACAATTATTTAGAAAAGCGTCGCGTTGGAGACCTTATGACATCTAATCTAAGCAAATCCGATTCCGGTATAATTTTTTTTTCATTTTATTCATCTTTATTTAATCTCATACAAAGCAATCTAATTTCCCATTTGGAAATTTTTCCTCAATCAAAAATCTCAATTTCCTTGATTCTTCATATTCAAATCATAACCATCAATTTACCCAAAATCTTATTAT
>JAOTIZ010000202.1:6776347-6792312 GCA_027123425.1 Erythroxylum panamense | reverse complement strand
TATCAAAGCAAGTGTCGCGGGGATGGGCTCTCATCCCGGGACAGTTGGGGTCCGGTCTCCGGGCCGGGTTCCGACAAGAATATATACTATAGGGACTGAGTAAAAGTAAGGAAGTATTAGAAATACAAATTTCTGCAAGAAGATGGGTAATTTATACAAGATTTTCTATTTTATTAGAATATGTACACTTAACATGAGGGGAGATTAACAATAGAAAAGGTAGAAGAAAGATAAACAAGATCACTTGGTAGGTTATTCACAGCTTGAGAACTCTCCTTACTAACTCCTATCAGGATTACTGTAGTCACGATCTTCTATGACAAAATTTTTAGATATATATTTCTTTCTATATAGAAAAAAAAGTATAAATTTTTTCTTATATTTTATGTAAGTTTAGGTTATTTTTATAATATTTTATAATATATTTATAATTAAATAAAAGAAATGTTAATTGAGAAAGCTAATAAAATTTGATAAAAATTTGTATATAAATTTATTAATTAAATATTAATATAATTAAAAGTATAAATTCATAACAATCGTGTTTACATAACTAAGTTTAACTTTTAAATTTCATAATAGTTACGAATTAACCTAATAAAAATATATAAAATTTAAGATAATTAAGTCTGAAGGTTAAAATCGTGAAATTCAAACAGTGAGTTTACTCAAAACACTGAAACAAGTCAATGAATAATTATCAAGTATTTATTCTTCTACCTTCGCTTTCACTCCCAAATTCCTTCAATTGCTTTCTGATTTCTATGAATTAGTCGAGGAAATCAGCAGAGTTATGTCTGGTTGGTTCCATTTTCCATCTGAAGTATTTGTATTTTTTCTCTCTGTGAAAAAGAATTATCGGAAGGCCAAATGAGGCGATTTCAGTTTCTAGCCGGTTACGGCCGCCGTGCTGTCACGGCGCCACCGTATGCCGGGATTTTGAGTGAATACTGCGGCGGAAACCTTCAATTTGACGCCTTGGCGGACAAGGTAGTTGAGTTCTGTAAACCCAATTTGTTTATATTTACTGAACTTGTTATGGGTTTGTCTAGAAGTGGAAAGTTGAACGAGGCATTTTTGGTATTTAGAATCGTTAGAAATTTGGGGATTCAATTGAATGAGTTCATATATGCTATTTTGGCTGATGGATTCTGTAAAAGAGGAGATTTTGACATTGTCTATCAACTGCTAGCTGAAAGGGAGAAGAAAGGGATTGGTCATTGTTATCTTACTTTCAACACCTTGGTCAATTTCTTATGCAAGATTGGGAGGACGTCTGATGCAGATGAATTCTCAAAAAAGATACCAGCAAATGTTTTCACATACACCACACTTTTAAAGGGCTATATCCAGGAAGTGAATGTTGTAGGAATTCTAGATATTAAACGTAGAATAGAAGAAGCCGGAATTATCATGGATAAAGTTATGTGCAACGTACTTATTAAAGCACTTATTGTTGCGGGTGTGCTTGAAGATGCACTAGCGATGTACAACAGAATGCCAGAAATGGATTTGACTGCTGATTGCATTACTTATTGTATAATGATTGATGGATATTGCAAAGTAGGACAAATTGATAAGGCACTTGAAATATTTGATGAGTTTAGGAGGACATTGGCTCCTTCACTTCCATGCTATAATTGCATGATTAATGGATTGTGCAAGAATGGTATGGTGGATCTGGCTACAGAGATATTTATTGAACTCTATGAAAAGGGTTTGACTTTGAATTTCAACACTTATATGAAATTGTTAAAGGAAATTATTAAGCAAGACACCTCTC
This sequence comes from Erythroxylum panamense, assembly GCA_027123425.1. Lineage (NCBI taxonomy): Eukaryota > Viridiplantae > Streptophyta > Magnoliopsida > Malpighiales > Erythroxylaceae > Erythroxylum > Erythroxylum panamense. The sequence continues at coordinate 6,790,529 of JAOTIZ010000202.1, read as the reverse complement.
AAGGACTCCTAAATCTGATTTGCAGAATCAAGAATGTTAGATTTGACATTTTTTGTTTGATTTGTAATGATGCTATCATTTTGTTGTGCAAGAGAAAATTTACCATGGCTGCTACTGAAGTCTACGTAGTGGCAAGAAGGAATCAAGCACGCTTGACAAGTAAGTCTTATTATTTGATTATAAGAGGACTTATTTGCGATGGAAATTTTCGACTGTGTCAGCCTGTTTTGGGAACCTTCATAAAAGAATATGGCCTTTTTGAGCTTAAATTAAGCAAGATACTGTTGCAGTACCTGTGCTTAAAAGATGTTACCAGGGCCCTTTATTTTCTCAACAAGATGAAGGAACGAAATCCTGATGTTTCTTTTCTCGTTAGCGTTTTAAAATCAATGGCAAAAAGTGGTAGAGCTTTAGATGTATATAAACTTGTCACAGAAGCTAATGATAATTTGCCAGTTATGGATGTTGCTGATTATTCTCTGATAATTGATTGCCTCTGCAAAGGAGGACATCTTGTCAAAGCTGTAGATCTCTGTTATTTTGCTGAGAAGAAGGAAATCGATCTTAACATAATTACTTATAATACAGTTTTACATGGTTTGTGTCAGCAGGGCTGCCTTTTTGAAGCCTTTCGGCTATTTGATTCATTAGAGAGGATCAACTTGACTCCTTCTGCAATTACTTATGGAATACTGATTGATGCTACATCTAAAACAGGATATCTTCTGGATGCCAAAAGATTATTTGAAGGTATGATCATTAAGGACTATGAAGTAAATACTCGTATCTATAATTCGTTTATTAATGGATACTGCAAGTTTGGTGAATTAGAGAAGTCCTTGACCATGCTGGATGATATGAAAGCCAAATGTGTTAAATTTGATGAATTTACTGTGAGTTCTGTGATCAATGGTTTTTGTCAAAAAGGGGACATGGAGGGGGCTCTGAGTCTTTTTTCGGAATTCAAAAGGAAAGGCATATCTCCTGATTTATTGGGTTTTTTGTATTTGATAAGGGGGCTGCATGCCAAAGGGAGGATGGAAGAGGCAAAGAGCATTTTGAGAGACATGCTTCTGTCACGATCTGTTCTTGAAATGATAAATAAGGTCAATACTGAGGTTGAAACTGAATCTGTAGAGAGTTTTCTGGTCTTCCTATGCGAGCGAGGAAGTATCACTGAGGCAATTATAGTTCTCAATGAGGTCGCCTGTATGTTCTACCCAGTTTGGAAGTGTTCTGGTCCTAATTGTGAATCACAAGAACTGCCAATCCCTTCTGAAGCTGAGGCATCTAGCTCAATTCAGGGGACTGTATTATCCTCAGGGAGAACATATCCAGATCATGCATGCTCTGATGTGCAAGTTGATAGCAAAGTGGAAAACTCTGATATTCTGGGAAGATTATCACAATTGGATGACTTTGACTTTTACTATTCCATGATTTCTTCACTCTGCTCGAGAGGGAAGCTACTGGAAGCTAATAGATTAGTGAAGAAGACACTTGCTAGCTTGGATAACGATTGTTAAAGTCTTGGCCTCTACAAATACGTTGCTTTTTCCTCTTCTTTAATGGCAGAAGAAGCACGTGTCTTTAATGGCAGAAGTATGTGTTCTTCTTTTCGGGTGAATTCAGGATATTTATTTGTGCTCTTGCAATTCTATATTCCCCTGTGAGTGTTCTAGTATAAAGTTGAGAAATAAAGTTTTATGTGATTGGATTTTCTTTCTCTTGGTCATTTAGAAATTCTAACAACTCACTTTAAGGTAAGTAAGGTCGGTCGGCAAAAGCATGTTTAAAAATCTAAATGTTTTTCAACATTCAGAGGAGTACAATCTAGTGTTGTTTGCTGTCCAAAAGATCTATCCCTATTGTTTAGATTCCTCAGTTATTCGCATACAACCATTTTTAATTCCATTCTTCCTCTTGTACTGATTCCTTTTCCCCTTCTATTTTACTTTTGGGGTGTCTGTCAGAGAGTTTTTCATGGTTCAATTACAGGTGCAATAAATAACTATTATCTACTGCAACCAGTTGTCTATATACTTCTTCATAGGGATTATAGTTTAATAATTCTTCATCAGCTCCTATTTCGTTTCCACATTTTTGTGATACATTTTCACGCTCCTATGCAGGCATTCCAATTGTTCGCTCAAAAGGTGGATGCAATTTCTTGTGATTGGTCACCACAGCCTTGTTGAGTGGCTCTTTGCCAAGTAAGTTCCTAGTGTAATGCTGCTTTCATCTTTATTTTTCTTGGGTTGTCTTGTGGTATTATTTTAGAGTTCTTGTCCTTGCTACACATTATCACTGGGAAATGTACTCCTTTTCATTAGCTGGAAGACAGGACTTGAAGTTTAGCAATGCTATGTTTGCAAGGCCGTCATGCGGCAATCTAGATGCAGCAACAAGAGGTTCAACTTTGTCACTATTCCTTCGACACCAGATACCATATGGACGACGGCTTCATTAAATCTCCAAGCTAATTTATATGGAGATCCAAACTCTAGGTTTGTTTGCAAGTTTAGGTTTCTCGTTGTAATGTTTCTTGATTTGGATATATGTCATCTCAATTGTGGCTTTTATCTATGGTGTTTAGTTACAATAGATGTGATTGGCAGACAGCACCAGAAAAGGTTGCATGTCTTAGCGTCAAGAAGATGGCCTGTAATAAATATCCAAACTGTAGGTATTGATTCAAGCCTATCAAACGCATAGAATTGTTACATTTAGGAACCAGGTTTGGGTAGGAATCTTGGATGTAAGAGTCGCTTAATATCTATGGAGTGAATTTCATGAAAGCTCAGTGACTTTGAATTGATTGGCATATTGAGTTATAGCTACTAGCGGAACAGTACAGTGTCATGCATGATCTCTGGAATGGTGCCGTGCAGCAGGAGGGCAGCCCTAACCGATACCGGGATGTACATGTAGTTTACTAGTGCACACTTACGAACAAGTGATATGAGAAATGGTAACTACAAATAATGACTTTTGCTTGCTAGCCAAAATATTTGGAGGGAGTTGTAACTGAATTCTTGATTCGTCCTCAAATATAATGAAATGTCAAATACATGTACTTTGAATATTCTTGTTGCTTTTCTGTTTTGTGTATAATTCTATGTTTTTCTCGTGGGAACTAGTTTGTAGTTGGTAATTAGTATCTATATGCACAAGGTTTTCCGTTTTGTGAAGATCAGGAAAAGGTCATCAATTATGCACGGTTTTTTTTTTTTTTTTTGTATTTTACAAAGAGGATGTTTTATGATTCAAAATTGTAACCTTTTGTAAACTTATTAGTTAGTTAAGACTCACCCTCTGTAGATGGTAATTGGTATTAAGTATTATTGCCGATGCATGAAGTCTAAAAGTGTGGAGTACTTGAAAATTGGTGATGTAATTTGCTTATTTTCTTTTGCAGAAACTGCCCATGATATTTTCTTTTGTCTTTTATCACAAAGTAGCTGAAAATCAAACCTGGCATATAGAGGTGGGAGAAATTGCAAAGTGAGCTACTGCTGCTGCTTATTGGAAATTTAATTTTCTTATTGGAGGGTTGTTTTAGGTATGCATTTACAGTAACTTAAAGTAAACAAAATAGCAAATCATTTCATTTGTACGTTCATAAATAAAAAAAAAAGGTATAAGAAGAAGAAAAAGGGACGTCCAACCAATAGAGGTAACAGCAGGTCTAATGGATGGCTGGGATTGTTTGTGGCACAGAGGGCAATAGGTGGAACTGAAGATTTCAAGCCGTAACGGCATTAGCAATAGAATTTGCTGTGTTGTTTTCGTTTTCTTATATTGACAAATGTTAGTTTTGGTGGAGTATGACCAATCAATTGGGAAAATAAACTCGAAGGCATTTCAAACTTCCCATAACCCATCCACAGCGACGTGTCGACGCCTTATCCTTTTGACCGACCTTTTCTTTCCAGACCCAGGACAAGTTGTCAAGTGGGTGGTCGGTCGGACGTTTACGCTGCGCACGAAGTACGTGTTTTATAACCGTGGATCTAGGGAGCAGATCTGCTGTGCCATTCTGCTCAATAAAAACAGTAGATCTGAGGCCGTGGATCTAATCTATGGCTCGCATCGTACTTTGTGTCTTATTGCCGGTCTCAGTCACAGAATTGACTCGTCTGTACGCCGCGTTGTGGTCTGGGGAGTGCGGCAAGGAAATCGGGTGGTGTGGGCCTACTACACCCCCCGTTTCTGTAGACGTTACTTCCCAACTCAAATTACCTTATCCCCCTGTCTTACTCACCTCATTTGCCTTTTCTTGAAAGCCCAAAAAAACAAAGAGAGAGAGATCTTTGCTTTGCTTTTAATTATATATTTTGAGATGAGACATGGAGAATTTAATCAAGAACTTAAAGAAGTATAAATAACTGTGTTTTTTCTGAAATGTAAGGAGGGAAAAAGAAAACGGTGAGTCAATCTCTCACTAGTCCCTGCCATTGATCTATGAATGTTAGTTGGCGGAAAATGAAATTGGATTAGACATAAATGTCTTTATATTATTCCTCCTATATACCACTAACTAATACACATTCTTTCACATTTAGATAATTAAGGAAAATTCAAAATTCTTAACGCCACGCGCACTCCCACAATTCTTATATGGGATTATTAGTTGCGGTCCATTCCAGTCATAATAATAAAAGAAGGAAAAATTAAAAAAAATAACGGAACTGCCGGGGAGGAGAGAGAGATAAAGAATGTGGCGGAAAGCTTGGTGGTTTGGAGCTTCAACGCACAGAGCGGCCAGGCCGGTGTCATCCTCGGGGAGGAGCACGGTAGCGTCTATAGCCGTAACTCGCTTGTGGCTGCCCAACGAATCATATATAGATTTTGATTCATTACCGACAACAACGACGACGACGACAACAACAACCTGTTTATCGACATCATCGTTATCTTCTTCTTCTTCTTCTTCTTCATACTTGGGATTGAAGATGCAGCCTAACCTCCTAATTTCATGTTTTTCTACTTTCTCCAACACAGCATCGTCTAATACTAGTACTATTGATGTTACATCTGACAATAATAACAACACAGCATCTAGTGGAAAAGTCAATTCTTCAAATCTGACATGTGAAGAGGCCAAAAGGTTAATGAGGTTAGTGAATGTGGAGGAACTGAAGATGAAGCTAGGAATGGAAGGGAAGGAGGTGATTGCTTACTCAGAGTTGATAAAGGCGTGCCAATCAATGGGCGTGGCCAGATCGTTGGACGAGGCTCGCACTTTTGCTCGCATCCTTGACCACGCCGGCGTCATCCTTCTCTTCCGAGACAAGGTCTACCTTCATCCCGACAAGGTCTCCTTCTCACTCTGCTTTGTTCATTCTAGTTTTTACAAATTATTCGTTATTTGGCTTTATCGTCAATAATCTCTCTCTCTCTCTATTTTGAATAATATCCCTTATGAAGTTTTTCTTTAATTTATAATTTCCAAAACTAGTTAGTTTGATAAAGATTTCTTTGGAGCCATACTTAAGGATGTTTTGTAGAACAAGAATTTTGTTGAAGTTAAATGAATAAAATTAGTTTATTGGTCCCCTGGTGACTAAAGTAATTTAGCCAAGTAAGCTTATGATACTACATGACGCTGATGAAGCGTTATGTTAAAGGAAAATGGATCCTGATTTGTAATAGCAAGTGTGCTGCAGCATTACTGACCATTAAGGGCTTCATCTCATGTTGACTTCTTTGCACTTAGGAAGCTTCAGCTCTAATTTCTATCTCTTGTTGCCATCATTGCAATATGTATTGAATGCTTATTCTGGCTCCAAAATGTTTTAACCGAGAATGTGTAGCTTGCTCATTCAGGAATGATATATTCTCACATTTTAACACTGGCGCGGACATCTTACCTATTAAATAGTTGAAACGGTTCCATCATGTGGAAAGTTGGTAATTTTAGAAACCATGTGAATTAAGTGTGCAAAAGGAGTGGGTACATAAAAGAGTCTCATCTGCCACTTGATGCTTTATTTTTGTATATCAACCTGTAAGAAGTGGCAACAACCCCATCTAGTGGCTACATAGGACAGTTAGATTTTTCCATAATTCAGACTAGAAGTTCTGTGCACAAAAAGTAAACCGTGTTCGAATAAACTCTTCTGGGTTTATTTAAAGATCCCCTCTCCTAGGATGATGCCTGCATTGCCTTCATGATTATTGTTTTGCTTGAATCTCTGTGACACTAGGTCTTTGTGCAAGCAGAGGCTTGCTTTTTGGTATACTTTTATCTGCTTGCTTGTTATACATGGATACAACCGCTAAAATTGTGTCAAGACTGTCTGCTAAGTCTTGTGGCAGATGCTTGCTTTATGGTATCCTTAGGTATTCATACTTGTCTGGTGCATGAATGCGTTAGCTTAAAATGCAGTAGACTTTCCCTTTATTTCATTCTACGTCTGAACAGGATTAGAGGAAGAATGCATTTATTGCATTCCTCAGTGTGTCATCCAGGCAGAAGTCTAAGACTTTAGAGGTATGTGTAGTATTGAAAACTTAGAGAACTTATGCATGTTGAGGCTTGCATAGTGCTAATCTTCAGCCATTGTTGAACTTACATGTTTATCTGCTGAAGATGTAGTTGCTACCTACTTGAATTTGTGGAAATATGCTTACGACTTCTAGGATATGTGTGGAACGTCTATGCTTTGAGATCTTTAGCAGCACACTATGCCTTAAATAGGAACTTTAAAACAGAAATGATAGTTAAAAGCAAAAGAAACGATTTTGCATGCTGCTTCAAGGTTGCTATGATCTAATGCATGATAAAGAGCAGTGTCCGCAGCCCTAGCTTTTGATGTTTTTCTTATTTGTTTTTGTTTGTCTTCCATATATGATTTTGGATAATTCAGTTTATTGATCCTCCTGATGAAAGAATTTGGGTTTTCTATTTAGGTAGTAGATCTGGTTAGAAGAGCAGTTCCCCTAGCTTTGACTTCTGAAGATGATCCAATGAGGAATGAGTTAAAGATGCTGCAGGAGAAGAAAGAGGAAATTGACATAATGGCGCATAAACAGGTGCGGTGTATTCTCTGGGGTGGACTTGCTATGGGTGTGCTGCAAGTTGGACTGTTTTTCAGGCTAACGTTCTGGGAATTTTCATGGGATATAATGGAGCCTATTGCATTTTTCACTACTACTACTGGGATAATCATTGGCTATGCATATTTTCTGTTCACTTCCAGAGATCCAACTTATCAAGACTTTATGAAGAGACTATTTCTTTCGAGGCAGAGGAAATTGTTCAGAAAACATAATTTTGATGTGGATAAATTCAAGGAATTGCAGAAGAAATGCAAGGTACCTCTAGATATCACTACCTCTGTTAAAAATCGTGTTGGAGTGGACCTAGGTATAGAGGATGCCTTACACAAGGACTAATGTTCTCCTAAAGGTTCCTCTGGTGGAAATTTTCCAACTAATTGATTTGAACTTATTTCATTTACCATCTTGCTCCTGCCTGTTTTGTCAAGGGCTGGACAAGCAGTTATCTTTTAGCAATTTGCTACACATTTCAGGTTTTTCATAACTACAGTTTACAGATTCTGCTCTCCTACAGAATGTTTGAGATTGTTGGGAAATAAAAACAAAGAACATAAATAAGTAGAAAGACCAGAGATGCTAAGGGAGAGAGTCTTTCCTTTCTTACTGCCTTGAGAATAAACGAGGTACATAAGGCTTAATATATAGGCTTACAGGTGAAATAAATGATGGAAAAGGAAACGTGTCCTTCGTTAATGGAAACGTTCATCCATTGTCATAAATCATAATAGATGAAATATCAAAAGACAAAAGCATAATAATTGACCCACTGGTTTCCTAATTGCTCTTAGAAAACAGGTGGTCACAAAGTTTTGAAGCGTTACCCAACAGTCCCTCTTACTTCAAAATTGCAAGCTCCAAATTTCTGTGGAAGTAATTATGTTTGGCCAATGAAAGTGCTTTGGTCAAGAAATTTGGTCTATCAAAACTTCAGCTCTATACCTCCTTTTGTAGCGAGACTCTTAATAAAATGATACCTGATAATGATGTGTTTTGTTTAGCTATAAAATGTTAGATTTTTTATCATTGCAATGATTGCCTTGTTGTTACAAAATATTTTTATTGCTCCCTGAACATGATGAACATCAACCAACAACCTTCTTAACCAAATGAATTGACATGCTGTAGAGGTTACAACATACTCTGCTTCCAATAATGATAATGTGACCACTTCTTGCTTTGATCTCCAATGAACTAATAAATTGTTGTAGATCCTAAGTTGAAAGTATGGCCAGAGGTGCTTTTTCTAATCATCTACACATCTTGCCCAATTACTGTCACTATACCTGAACAAGTTGAATTTATTTTCTTTGAATACCAAAGTCCAAAATCAACGGTTCCAACTATGTAAGATAGCGCCCTTTTTGTTGCTCCTAGATGTTGTCTAGTAGGATTATGCATATACTTAGATGATAAACTCACAAAATACATAATATCTGGTCAAGTACAACCCACCTATCAAGCTTTTGTTGTAACTTGGGTCAACAACTCTCTGTACCATCTTCAAGCAGTAATTTTTTCTTTGTATTCGTAGGCATAGCTTCCACTTTACATTTGTGCATGCCAAACTTAAACAGATCTTTTACAAATTTTCGCTATGAGAGAAATATTCTATCTTGGGTTTGCTTCACTTCAAATCAAAAGAAATATTGCAGAATCCCTAAATCTGTCATTTCAAATTCTGTTTGCATGCATGATTTAAATTCAGCAATTAAAATGTTACAAGATCTCATATCAATCATGTCATCTATATACAAGTAAACAACTAAGAATTCACCATTATCATGCTTTTCATATGTAATGTGAGTTCATTTTCACTCTTAACAAATCCATTTTTCAAGAAATATGAGTCAACTTTTTTATACCATGCCCGTGATGTTTGTTTTAGCTCATAAAGAGCTTTGCAGAGCTTGTAGACTTTGTATTCTTGCCCGCTAACAACTAAGCCATTAAGTTGACATACCTAGACTTCTTCTTCTAACTCCCCATTTTAAAACACTGACTTCACATCAAATTGATAAACGAGCGAATTCAATCTAACTGCTAGAGATAGAAGAATTCTCATCGTTTCAATGCGAGCAAAAGATGAAAAGGTTTCATCAAAGTCAATACCTTGATGTTGTGCATATCCTTTAGCTGCGAGCCTTACTTTGAACCTCTGTATGATGCTATTTGCATGATACTTTACTTTGAATACCCACTTCAGTCCAATAGGAGTCTTCCCCTTTGGTAAATCAACCAATTCCCATGTTTGATTGTGCTCAATTGCCCTCATTTCTTTCATCATTGCTGCTTGCCATTCTTCATTTTTAGCAGTTTCCTCAAAGAACGTGGGTTCTGTCACATATAAAGCAAAACTACAATTTTCATAAATTTCAGCCTTCGATCAAAACTTTTTTGGAGTGAAATCATATGTAGAGCTGGACGAGTAGCTTGTTGGCGAAGAACTACTACTATTGTTGTGTGAAGTAGGATTATTGCCTGGTAAAACGATTTGAGTTACTGGCTGAAGATGTTGGAGAGTTAGTGTCACCATAATGAGTTTCTAGAATTCCTGGTTCATGTTGTTTTGTCATTGTAGGAGTGTCCTCCGGGGTACTATTGCTGCTACTTCGTTGCTTTTCTCCTATGTCCAGCTTGCTTTTTCATTAAATTTGACATCGCTACTAACAATCACCTTACCACTCACTGGGTTATATAGCTTATATGCCTTGGATTGAGTGCTATAGTGCACAAAAACATTTTTTAAAATGATTTTTCATCAAGTTTAGATCGAGATTTAACCAAAACATATGATACACAACCAAAAATTCGTAAGTGGCTTACCTTGGGCTTATGACCTTTCCATGCCTCATATGGAGTCCGATTGTATATTACCTTTGTGCGAGAGATATTCAAGATATAAATAGCTATAGTCACTGCTTCTGCCCAAAAATGCTTTAGAATGTCTCTTGCCTTCATCATGTTTTTACCCATCTCAACAATGGTATGATTTTTCGTCCTGTCACACCATTTTGCTTCGGTGTATAAGGCGTTGTGAGTTGTCTATTAATGTCGTTCTCCTCACAAAAAACATTGAATTCATCTGAAACAAACTCGCTACCTTGATTTGTTGGAAGTATCTTAATGTGCCACCCACTTTGCTTCTCTACCAAGGACTTAAATTTCTTGAAATTCTCAAAAGTTTCAAATTTGAATCTTAAGAAATATACACAACTCATATGTCTATAATCATTAATAAAGAGTAAAATTTTTTTGACTCCCACCTAAAGACTCAATTGACATAGGACCACACAAATCAACATGTACGAGTTCAAGACAAGATGAGGCCCTCCAAGCCTTACTTACAGGAAATAATGACGTGCTTTGTTTTTCATACACATATCCTTCACAAAAGTCAAGATTATCAATTTTTGGCAACCCAACATCCATGCTTTTATTTTCTAACAGTTGTAATCCTTTGATATTCAAATGACCATATCTTAAATGCCATAACTTAGCTTCTGGACTTTCCTTATCAACCAATCACAACTTTCACCACGAAATGACACATCCAACGGAAACATTCTATTTGAGGTCATTTGAATATAAAATTTTTTTCTACCAAATTTCTTGTCATAGATACTACAGGAATCATACCAAACGTAACAGAATAACCATCTCAATAATTGTCCAACACTTAATAGATTATGAACTAGAGAGGGAACATACTGCATAATATGGAGAAGCTTTATGTTACCATGTGCGGTTTTGATAGCAATCATAACTTTGCCTTTAACTTTGACTGGATTGTTATCTTTGAGTCTAACTTCTGATCTCTTTGACTCATCAAGTTACTTGAACAATGGCCTCTCACCGTAAATATGGTTGAGCAACCACTATCGGTAAACCAAATAACATTGGTCTCAATATCCATAGTGGAGTGAGCCATGAATATATTGCTTTCCTTTTGAGGTGTCTAGGTGAAATTGGCATGCTTTTGTTCATCTTTTTGTTTAATCCAACAGTCAACCTCCTTGTGCCCATATCTCTTACAGTAGCGACATTCATTAGCAAATTGACCTTATCTTCTTTAAAGGCCATGACCTCCACGACAATAACCTCCTCTACTTTGCCCTCTATCTCCTATATTGTCTAACTTTTTGTATGATGAAGTTTTTGAATTACTTTTAGGACGAGACTCCCCCTTTACTTGAAAAGCCTTTTCTTTGATTTTTCAACTAAACCTGTTCAACCTATCTTCATGTGCTAATAAAGAACCCATTAGTTCATCAAATGTGTAGATAGCTAGGTCTTTAGTCTCCTCAATAGCAACAACTATATGATTGAATTTTAAGGTTAAACTCCTCAAAACATTGCCCACAACAGTTTCATTGCCCATATTTTCACCATATGACTTCATACAATTGACAATTCCAGATACTCTAGAGAGATAATCTTGCACAGACTCTTTTTCTTGCATTGACAATAACTCAAAATCACAACGAGGAGTTTGTAATTATATCGTAATTATTTTCTTATCTCCCAAGTGTTCTTGTTTGAGAATTTCCCATACTTCTTTGGAAGTACTAACTGCTGCGATTCGAGACTAACATCAAGAGCTTGTTGAATGAGGAACAAGGCCTTTGCATCCTTCTTTCAGTTATCCCTTAGTTGTTGGTTGGGCTGTCTTCGATCGATATCTTCAAACCCCTTTTTTACTAAGTCCTAAAGTTCTTGAGACTTGAACATAGTTTGCATTTTCAGACTCCAGAAATGATAATTCTGCCCCTTAAAAATTGGAATTAGGAACTGAGATGTTGTCGTAGAGCCATTTGCTACCATGAATGATTTTTTTCTACTCACTAGTGTTCCACACTGTAGTTAACTCTTTTTGGTTTTGAGGTGGAAAGAAGAAAAAAAAACTAGGGACTTAAGTTTTATTTCTCTCATTTGCGAACTGATCTCAATTCTTTAGACCTCACTTTCTCACTTACTTTACTAATTCTCCCTACTGATCTTCGACCTCTCCTCCTTTTTTTAGTGGACTTGTCCTGGTTATGGGAGAAGGAAAAGAGGCTGCTCGTGCTCTTCCTCTCTCAACTACTCTAATACCAAAAAATTGTTGGGAAATAAAAACAAAGAACAGAAATAAGTAGAAAGACCATAGATGTTATAGGAGAGAGTCTTTACTTTCTTACTACCTTGAGAATAAAAGAGCTACATAAGGCTTAATATATAGGCTTATAAGTGAAGTAAATAATGGAAAAGGAAACGTGTCCTTCGTTAATGGAAACATTCATCCATTGTCATAAATCATAACAGATGAAATATCAAAAGACCAAAGCATACTAATTAACCCACTTGCTTCCTAATTGCTCTTAGAAAATAGGCAATCACAAAGTTTTGAAGCGTCATTCAACACTCCCTCTTACTTTAAAATTGCAAACTCCAAGTTTCTGTGGAAGTAATTATGTTTGGCCAATGAAAGTGCTTTGGCCAAGAAATTTGCAACTTGTTCGTTGGTCTATCAAAACTTCAGCTCTATACCTCCTTTTGCAGTGAGACTGCGAATAAAATGATACTTGATATTGATGTGCTTTGTTTGGCTATGAAATGTTGAATTTTTTGTTATTGCAATGATTTCCTTATTGTTACAAAATATTTTTATTGCTCCTTGAACATGATGAACATCAACCAACAACCTTCTCAACCCAATGGCTTAACATACTGCAGAGGTTACAGCAACATTCTCTACTTCTAATGATGATAATTTGATGACATCTTACTTCTTTGATCTCTAATAAATTGCTACAGATCCTAAGCTAAAAGCATGGCTAGAGGTGCTTTTTCTAATCAACTACACATCTTTCCCAAACATTATTACTATATCTGAACAAGTTGAATTTTGCTTTCTTTGAATACTAAAGCCTAAAATCAACGGTTCCAACTATGTAGGGTAGCACACTTTTTGCTACATCTAGATGTTGTCCAGTAGGATTATGCATATACCTGGACAATAAACTCAAAAATACATAATATCTGGTCAAGTATGGGTCAAATAATTCAACCTACCTATAAAGCTTTTGTTGTAACTTGGGTCAACAACTTTTGTACCATCTTCAAGCTGTAAGTTTTTATTTGTACTTATAGGTGTAGCTTCCACTTTACATTTGTGCATGCCAAACTTAAATAGAAGATCATGTTTTCTCTATAAGAAAAATATCCCTTCTTGTGCTTGCTTCACTTCAAATCCAGAATCCCTAAAGCTGTCATTTCAAATTATCTTTGCATGCATGATTTAAATTCAACAATTAAAATGTTAGAAGATCCCATATAAATCATGTCATCTATATTAAAGAAAACAACTAAGAATTCACCATTATCATGCTTCTTCACATATAATTTGAGCTCATTTTCATTCCTAACAAATCCATTTTTCAAGAAATATGAGACAATTTTTTTATACCATGCCCGTGATGTTTGTTTTAGCCCATAAAGAGCTTCCTGAGATTGTAGACTTTGTGTTTTTGCCCGCTAACAACAAAGCTATTAGGTTGACATATGTAGACTTCTTCTTCTAATTCCCCATTTAAAAACACAAACTTCACATCAAATTGATAAACGAGCAAATTCAATCTAGTTGCTAGAGACAGAAGAATTCTCATCGTTTCAAAGCAAGCAACAGATGAAAAGGTTTCATCAAAGTCAATACCTTGATGTTGTGCATATCCTTTAGCCGCGAGCCTTACTTTGAACCTCTGTATGATGTCAATTGGATGTTACTTTATTTTGAACACCCACTTCAGTCTAATAGGAATCTTTCCCTTTAGTAAATCAACCAATTCCTATGTTTGATTTTGCTCAATTGCCCTCATTTCTTCCATCATTGCTGCTTGCCATTCTTCATTTTTAGCAGCTTCCTCAAAGAACATAGGTTCTGTCACATATAATGCAAAAATATAGTTTTCATAAATTTCAGCCATCGATCGAAATTTTTTTAGAGTGAAATCATATGAAGAGCTGGACGAGGAGCTTTTTGATGATGAACTGCTACTATTGCTGTGTGAAGTAGGATTCCTACCTAGTAAAAAGACTGAGTTACTGGCTGAAGATGTTGGAGAGTTATTGTCACCATAAT